>CM076091.1:65459486-65653298 GCA_038088585.1 Chrysina gloriosa | reverse complement strand
CACACTTTTACCACGCTCTCCCTGGCGGTAAATTTAAATTTAAATTTTTGACTTATAAACGCAAGAAGTTAAAGTCACTAGATATATAAAGTACCGCAAATATGCATCCATTTTGGGTCCAAATCGGGCGACAATTTTAAATTTTAAATTAGTATGGATACTATGTACTTACCAATGAGGTAATATTATTTGTTGCACTTTTAATCCAACTTTAATAATTAGCGGTTTAATATACAAATGAAGTAAAACATCTAAAGTTGAATTTGAAAAAGTGGACTATAGATTTAGGGAAAAGAAATACAATACATCTCATATTCATTACTAATTTAATAAATATAAGCTGTATATCTCAAGGCGATTGTTTAATGAGAACTTAATGACAACAGAACTAGTCGCATGCAGCTAGATAAGACGATGGGGAGCCGGCGATGCTGTCGTAACTTATTTCGTAATTGTACGCTGTTACCGCTGCGCACCCACACTATTTATATATCTAGTGACTTTAGAAGAAGTACAAACAAGGCGCCCTCTAGCGATCGTTTGTTACGTATGAAATTACTTTCGGTGTCTTTATGTGTTTTTATAAATTTCTTCACTTATGTGTGCCTATTAGGACATTGTCGATCGTTAATAAATGTTATTATCATTATTATTATTATTTTCTTACCAAATCATTCGCATAAAATCTCCCTGTAAAATAGATACAGAGCGAGCAACCGCAGGTATCCCAAGTTGGCCAATACTAAAGACCCTAAATATGAACATTCCTGTTTTTAAAGTTTTTTGATGCTGTCGTTTCCTTGTTTTGTCAGTTGTATCATTCATTTAAAAAGTCGGAGGAGTGACAGCATCAGTCCGATTTACACTATCTAATGATAACGCGTCATCCACCTTTTTAACAAACTGTATTAACTAATTATAAGTTCATAATTGTTATAACAGTTACCAGCAAATGGTAGCTGTTTCTCGGTGAATATTTATAATTTGTAATATCGCTTTACTTAGGGCTTCCAACGCAAACTAAACACAACTTTTAACAAAACACGGTTTATTCGTTCATTTTTACATCAACCACCACTTCCCGTCTCTCTCCCGGTTCACTTCTTCCTCTTAACTTAACAACACAAAAGTAACCAGTTATAGTCAATATCTTACAAATTCTTATACGTTTTTCAATTATTTTGGTTTTGGAATTTGTAACTCCCTAAAAGTTGTGGAAGTTTGAATTTTGGTGTATCAACATTATCAAGAATTCAGAATTCAAAGTCTACATGACTCTCTGCACAACCACCTATAAAATTGGGTACGTTTGCTAAGCAACTCTTCAGGAAAGCTGTGCAATAAGCCTGCAAGACAGGCACAAACGGCACAGCTTTCGTGGAGAGTTGCCTAGCGAACGTATCAATTTACTATGCTGTTTTATTGAGACTCGTTTATATATATATTTTTAATTTAACCGCATTGTCCGCGACCACACACAAATTGTGCTTACTTAGTAAGCTTTTGCACAGTTACTTGGTAGCTGCCCATTAACGTATTTAATTTAATTAGGCCGAGTGTCATACAGATTTTATTTGTTAAAGATTCTGGCTCTCGAAAATAGTTTACTATTTTTTATAATAAAATATGATGAAGATCTTTTGGTTGGTTTGGAATCACCGTCTTTTCTACTGAAATTCAAAAAAGAAAATTATTTTGTGGGGGTTTTAGGGAGTGGTGCCTTAATATTTTTCTTATTCCTTCTTCTCATCGTAGAAAAAGTTGTTGAACGCGAATTAGTTCCCTGGGTGTCCAGGATTATTTTTGTATTTATCGAGACCGAAAATCAGGTCAAAAATTTCGAATTTTTCAATCAGAACGCATATTTTCCCGAAAATAGCATTCCGTCAACTTAAATATTTCATCGAGACGCTAATTTTTAAACGAATTAAAGTCAAAAAACGGCGCGCGAGTCCCTCGTATTTTCGTTGTAAAAATCATCGTCGTCTTTGAAGAAGAGATGAATACAAAAAAAAATAAAACCACACCTTTCGCCGCCAATTTAATTTATCTCCTCCTCGCTTCACAATTAATATTCAAACGCGTCCCTCCTCTAAATATATCCGTACCCGCAGCGTCAAATCCGCCAGAAAAGAGGTCGAAGCTTTCCGTCCGTTACGAAAATAAAACGGAATCGATGGACCCGGTTTTTTTTTTTTTTCGTTTCAAAAAAGACGGTCGGCGTTACGCTATTTTTTTGCTCTTTTTACTGTAAAATAACTCAATTACGAACGGGTCGGAAGTGAAACGAAAAAGGCAAAAAAAAAAGGGAACGAGGAGGAGAGGTATGCTCGAGGACGTCCTGCGGCTCCGAACTGAGCGACGTCAAATTAAGCGTGAAAGAAGAAAATGAGTGGAAATGACCCTTTAAATCACCGAAATCGGCCCGGAGAACGGCGATGCATTGTGATATATAAAGGTGATTCATGCCGCTTTTGAAGTTTAATTTTTCGAATAGAGAGAGGTTATATAAAGGGACGCGCTTTACGGACGGATGGGAATCGGGGGAAGGAGAGGAAGTCGTCCTATTGTCGGACGATATTCGATGGATAACGGAGGAAGTGCGTTTTTATTTCGCGATTTTTATTCGGGGAAAAAGTAACCATCGTTTGCTTGGATAAGTTTCGTATTAGATTACCAAAACATGCGGTCGTTGCTTCGTTTCAGAATCGTACGAATCAATCCAAAGTTTCGCTACCGTTACTGCTCGAAAAATGACGCCCCATTTCATAGCCATCCTGCACAAATTTGCAGAGGAACTAAGCCAACTACGTATCTTAGTGCCGGATGGAGCTTCAAAAATTCTTTTCCTAATTTCTTCCGTATGCTTACTGCAGGCTGAGCATTTTGTAGCAGAAATTGTTGGACAGCGTTACCCCGTAGTTGACGCATCAATCAATAAAGGACAAAAACTTTTGTCTGAAATCTCCGAAGCGAATTGGGGAATTTTACAAGTTGTGTCCAGGAATTCCGATACCGCCGTCGCCTATTATATCAAGATAGGAAAGATGACTTGATGCACTTTTACATCGTAACGAGCATTTCGACAAAGTGAAGAACGTGATTTTAACTTTAAACCAGGAAGATGCAAACACGATTGAAGAAAGTCAAAAAAGAATCGACTCGGGGCAAGTTCTTATCGCCGTGTGACGTTATCGGTAGACAGAAACGTATTCAGGAGATAGGGCGGAGTATTGTTTTTATTTTTATCTTTTCTTAGGGATGAGGGAAAAAGAAAGAAAATAGGGACAGAATTGGATATTTTTCAAAGAAGTAAAAAGCCGGGAAAGCACCAGAAAAGAACTGCGGCAAAGATGAAACTAAATTAGATAGAATGTTAGTTCTGTCACAGAATTTGAGAGAGAGGAAGACTTGCCAATATACAACTAACACAGCTAAACAGGATGTAATCATAGAAGAATTGGGAGAGGCAAAAGTTGAAAACGAACAACTGAGCAAGGAAAATATAGAGTTGAAAAGGAAAATAAAACCCATAAAAGGGAAATTCGAAAGAATAGAAATTGAAAACAGAAAAAGAAACAGGGTTTCACAATAAACGAAATGTAACAAATGACATTAGGGGTGTCCATAAAAGGCTTCTTGAAAGAACCAGTATGCGTAGAAGTCAATATTAAACAAATAAAAAGTTGGGCCCAAAGATTTGTTTCATAGAATTGTATAAGACGGGGGATAAAATATCAGTAATGAAGAACAAGAATAAGTTGAGGAAGTATAGAAACGAAGCAGTCTACATTAACGACGATATGACCAAAGAGGAAAGAATTATACACGTAGTAGTAGCAAGGAAAGAAAAGCAAACAGGAATAAGGGTGCAAATTAGATAGCAAAAATTAAGAATAGACGGCGAAATTTGGGAATGGAAAAAGAAAGAGGAGGATATTGTCAAACAAGATGCAGGTAATAGACTTCTAGAAAATAAAGCAAAAACTGATAAGAGAAGCAACGGATATCGCTCGGCAATGACTTTGGCAAAGTATATGGAGAGGAAAAATGTGGAAAAAAGGAAAAATAATAGCAAAACCGAGTATAATATTAATAAAACTTGGGAAGAAAAGGTAGGGAATGGCGAAATCGAAAAGGAGAAGAATGTGGAATGTCAGAGGAGCGAATTATGAAGGAGCATTGAAGGATTTGGAGGATACAGCTTTAAAGTATAAAATATAAATTTCATCCCTGCAGGAGACAAAACAGAAAGATGTTTTCATTTTGGATTTGCAAAAAAGCCGATTTTTGGAACACGGTTTCTAGTACAAAAAATTGAAAAATATGATAACGAAATGGACGCCCAGTAGCGAGAAAATGTATCACATAGAATTTAAAGCTGATCAAGGAACATTTCATATTATAAATATACATGCGCCGACTGAAGAAATTGAAGAGGAAAAGAGAGATACATTCTATGAACAAATGGAAGATTTTTACGGAAACAGCTAGAACAACGCATGGTAGTAAGGGATATGAAGTGGGAAAAGAAGAATTTCACGCACCGACAATTGGCCGAGATAGTAAGCATGACACCTCACATCAAAATGGTTTAAAGCTGGTAGGTGTTGCAGCCGGGAAAATGTGTATCATCATGGGCACATATTTCCAACATAAAGATATTCGCAAAGCGACCTGGGAGTCACCAAATAGAAGAACAGTAAACCAGATAGATCATGTTATAATATACAAGAACGTTTTCATAAACACGATAAAGATGTAAAGAGCGTATAAAGCGCGGATGTAAACTCAGACCATAGGCTACTGAGAGCTAAATTTAATATCAAGCTCACAAAACATACAAAAGGTAGCTAAACGTTTTAATTTAGAGAAATTGAAACAACGAACCAAGAAAGCAGCGTGGGTACTGCATTACACCAGGACAAAGTGAAAAACCCAACTCTGGCAGTGGTTGTCAAAGTTTCTTTTCTGAATCATTTAAGAACGGTTAGGAAAAGACGGCCCAGCAAGATTTTGCCATGGAGTTGTGCGACGCATTTGTAAGCCACAATATTCTACTAGCAAAATCAGGAAACCCGAAGCTAAAATTATTAATTTCAGAACCGATGTTCAAAATTTAAGTACTGTATACAGCAATTTATTAAAATGACATTTACATTTCTTAAGAAGGAAAACTTGGGCTTTTGATTTGGGTTTTCCCTAGGCTTTGAACAGAATTGATAAAGTTTCGACAAAGATTTTTGATATAAGGTTTTTCTAGGTATTTTCATAGTTTGCATGTGTGTTTACACATTAAATTAGTTATTTATAATTTATAAAAAAATGTTTACATATCTTTTATATCAAGAAATCCTAGTCCTTAGTCGTTTCGTTGATAGTTCTCAAATAAAAAACAAATGTTTGTTTATACATTTGTCCGGTTATGTTTTCACTGACGAAGGTGTTCCGAAAACGTTTGTAAACGTTCTGAAAATATAACTATCATTTGAACCAATCTTGTTTAATTAACCTAATTTTGGTAGAGGACTATCGTATAAGATATAATTAGCACCGTGCCGATAACTAAGAATTCTTGTGTGTGGTGTCAATTAATACGTCCCTACTGCCAATAATTATGATTTTGGATACTTCTAAATTAGCAATTTTTTAAGTTAATTATTCGAAAGCATAAGCACAGTAAAAATGCTGAATTCAATCATGATCTTTAATTTGTTTTTGGACGAAAATATAAATTGGCAGTGAAAAAGTCAATAAATGCATTTCACTAAAATGACAATCATTGTATATGTTACCATAGATCAATTTTTTCATTAAATAAAAAGGCAAGCTCATCTTCCTCGGTCGATCTCCACATGAAACCTGGGAAAGCTCCTGCGATGCATAATCGAAAGCTCTTCTTCCGCTCGATCTCCCCCGGTCGACTAGCCGGCGTCCGTCGGCGTCTGAATTTCAGGCGTCGCGAACGAACCCGCACGAACGTTCCCGAATGACAGGTGGTTACTGGTATTGGATATATGTGTAACGTATCAAAAGGAGCCCAACTTCTGCGAAAATATTCAGTTCTAGGCGACGCTCAGGTCGAAGTAGAAGTCACGCGTTTCAATCCGACGACGAGAAGATCTGAACGTATCTCGAAGCCGATAACTGGCTGCTGAATTTCGACCGGGGCCGAGCGCGAAGAAAAGTTTAGTTTTTCTTTTCGACATTCGAAATTTGTTTTTTGGGGAAGTATTTCTTTCTTTTTGGACAATGTACGCTAGCTGATTCGGTCGTCGCGACGATAATTAGGAAAAAAGGAACGAAATGGAAATCAACAGTGTGGAGAACAGTTGGAAGTTCAGCAATAAAGACTTGAACAACGGTTTCTTGAAGAGCGACGTCAAAATGCAAGCGTCCGCCGATTCGCTATTGACCACTTCGACACCTGTGGCGACGGTCGTACAAGTTTCCGGCTCCGGCACGGAAACGGTCGTTCATCATTCCCGGAAACAGAGGACCCCGCGCGAAAGACTCCTGCTGGGGATCGTCTTCCTCCTGATCATGGTCAGTTCCGTCTCGCTGATCATGTTGATCAACGCCAGTTCGAGATGCAATAAAGCCGGTAAGTATACGCTTACCAATTTCCCAAAAAAAAAAAAAGGTAATAATAATAACAAATTGGAAATGGATTTCCTCAAAATTAAATGTTTCCCCTTTCTTGGTATCGGTTCGGACCGCGTATGTCTGCACGTCGCCGTGCTCGCCGTCGAGACGACGTCGTCGCATCGGCTTCTGTTTTTGTTTTCGTTTCGATTTTGAGGAGGCGTCGGAATTTCGCGTGTGGGCGTTTGAAGTTGCGGGAGGTCAAGGATGACTCGTCGTTACGTCGGTGGTGTGTAGGTGGTCTAGTAAAAGCGGTAGTAGCTGTAGTAAACATGGAGGAGCGAACAGGAAGCAGAGGTTAACGTCCTCACCCTGTATCTTGACGAGATGATCGGTTTGATATTGTGGTGAATCGATTTCTTACGGTGAAAATTCGTATCGATTGGGGAACTAATAAATTGACTTTTCCCTGTTTCCTTTTTTATTTTTGAATAAACGATGTTTTTCAAAAAGGAAAGAGGAATTTTTTGAAAAGATCGATTCTTCTCGTGTTTTAATCGTATTATAATTTATTGTATTTTCTCTGACGTAATTCATGCTAACTTTTAGCCAATGGGCCCAAACAAATTATTATTATTATTATTGAAAAATGACGACGATGTAGAAATATTGTCCAAATAATGCGACGGAAAGATACTTAACGTTTGGTGAACAACGAAACGTTAAATACGAAGGTTGAAGGATTAACTAACAAAAAAACTTATTTTGCTGTAAAAATATATTTTATTTTTCAACATAATCCCCTTTTTAACTCTACAAACTTAGCCCAGCGGGTTTCCGATTTTTTCCAAATCATCAAAAAAAAGTAATCTTTCGGAAACTCTTCAAGAAATGCAATTGCGTTGGGAGAAGACATGTCAGATGAATTATATATGGAGGGATAAAAACGAAAGATGGATGGCGAAGACATACGCAGAGGTAGAAAATTTATATAAAGCAATAACATTTCTCAAGGCCAAGAAAATAAGATGGCAACCGGTCGTGTAGAAAGAATGGACAATCAAAGAAAATGGCAAAGATGATGCTACATATAAAACTAATAAATAAAAGAAGAAAAGGAAGACCACGGAAAAGATGGATAGACAGCGTAAAAGAGGACGTTCAGAAGATGTATATTAAAGATTGGAAGAGAATAAAACGAAAAATAGAAAGACATGGGGTGAAGTAATAAAAAAATGTATGCAGAGGTTATAATTAGACTTGCTCAATTTGTGCCAATAGTACTACAACTATCTGAAGCGACTGTACTACACGTTCTCAGTTGAAGCCATCTGTCTTCGTATATATATATATAGTTGTAGTACTATTGGCGCAAATTGCGCAATTCAAATGACAATAATATTACATTACTTGAGAGCTCCAAAATACTAAGTTAAGTACTTTTCTTAGAGCTTCAAAATCCATGTATTAAAACCAAATATGCTCCATTATTTTGAATAATATTCCGCCATTTTTGGGGGCGGAAATATAATCTCGCCGCAGCAACATCTGTGGTTTCCGGTCGAAAAATTGCTTCCAGTGATGTCCAGAATGCATATTGGATTGTTATTGTGCGAATCGCAGCGTATGCGCTAGAAAGGCGGACATTTAGAGCTTCCATGGGTGTACACACGTAGATACGTACGTGTATACGTGTGCGTTTTCATCTTATCGGGTGAAATATTGCGAACGGGAGATCGGGATTGGTTTTCAACCGGCGGCGGCGGCGGCGTCGGCGTCGAAAGCCCGCCGGGACTCTCGCGTTACCGTTGGGTAATTGCAGCCGTTACGGTTATATGCATGCATTCGATTTACTCGTTTTCGTTCTTTTTTTCTCTGATATTACGTTTCATAGTACGAACGTGGTTTTGAGGACGACCAGGAGTTGGAACTGGTAATAGAGGTGCTACCTATGGTACAGCCTGGGGCTTGCGTCCTAGGTCACAATATCCAATATCAGGCGATCTTACGTAAGATTTTCCTATTTATAGAGAATCGAGTAAGTCGATAACATGTTTGCTAACATGGAACGAGATCGTTCGAAAACGATGACTTGTGTGTACTCAGTATTATATACTGAATGACATAGAAATTGCAACACCAAGAAGGGGTTGAAATTTCTGAATGAAATTTGGTTGGAATATTCACTAATGTTATAGTAATAAATCATCAAAGTTTGGGAGGAAAATCTTTATTACTTAAACAAAATTTAATAATTATTGTTAATAATCTGTGGAGCGGCCTCTCTGATTTATACATTCATTTACACGTCGTGGCATTGTCTGAATAAGGTGGTTTATTTCGTCTTGGGGTATTGCGTCCCATGCAAGTTGTACCTCATGTTTCAAAGCCTCACAAAGTCAAAGGAGGGCGCTGCAACTTTTGCAACCCTCTACCTATTATGTCCCTTACATGTTCAATGGGTGAAAGATCTGGAGATCTTGGAGGCCAGGGCAAAAGATTAATCTGGACCTGTTCAAAGAAGTCGAAGGAAATCCTTGCTACATGAGGACGTGCGTTATCCTGCTGGAATAATGGATCTTCAAGCTCTTGTAAATATGGCAGAAGATGTGCTTCAACCACCTCCGCAATATATCGTTGTGCATCGAATGAACACCAAGGCACACCTGCTACCGTAAGTAATAGCGCCCCAAACCATAACACCCACGGCGAGGTGTACGTGTCTCTCAACTGTAAATTGAAGATTCCGTCGTTCACCCCGTCTTCTTCTGACTCTCTTACGACCGTCGTGCATGCCTAAACAAAATCTAGACTCGTCACTAAAGACAACACCACGCCATTCAATATTCCAAGGAGATCTTTCATTGCACCATTGTAACCGTTGCTGACAATGTTGCGGACGATATGATCTTAATCCAAAACTTCGGATTCGGCGATAAACTGTTCTAAGGGTTATATGGCGTCCTTCTTCACTAAACCATTGGTCACTAATTGTCCAAGTAGAGGAAAGTCGATCTCTAAATGACAGTTGTCTTAAGCGACGATCTTCACGCTCATTCGTTTTTCTTGAAGCGGCGGTTCCCCTTTTACGACGTTCCTGACCATCTTCAAACCATACACGACACACTCGCATTATAGTAGACGGGTTTCGATTTACACGGTTACCAATCTCCCCAAATGGAAAACCAGCTTCGCGCAAACCAATAATTCGATCTCTATCGAATTCGCTTAATTGATGGTAATTGACGCGTTGCCGTACTCTAGGCATGATCAAACAAACAAAACACGTAAGCAACTGAATAACGATCGAAATAATGTTAATTAACTATGAAAAAAGCAACAAATCGAACGATAAATACAGATCGAAAAAGATAGCAAAAAATTAATAATAACTGTCAAATATGACGTTATTACATTACCACTTGATCTTAAAAGTTAATCAATTATTATTTAATGGTACCCTAACAAATCTACCAAGTTTCAACTAAAATATCGTACTCCTTCTTGGTGTTGCAATTTCTATGTCACTCAGTATATTTCTCGGGAGCCAAATAGTGTTGGTCGCACTATACATATATTATTTTATTTATTGGCTTTATTCTAATAATTCAAAAACTCGTTTTATAACACAAATTAAGTAATAACATTTTCTACATTAAAGAACTGTTTCGTACGGACTAACGACATAATAGTAACTTCGCAGGTAGACAGTTTTTGGTACGCGCGTTTAGATTGTGATTATCGGGGCGTATGCGCTTCGGAGGCGGACATTTACAGTTTCTACGAGTGTACATACGCGCGGGTCGTACTACGACCGTACGAACGGCGGCGCGGCGCGCAGATTGGGTTTTCTGGTCGCGTAATAAAACCGAATCCCGAGCCACACACTGGTATATCTGCACGGATTCGCCGCTAATTATCTTTTCTAGAGTACGTACGGCGCGTGCACACGCGATATGAATAATAAATTGTCGGGCGTATTGACACACACACACACACCATACACACTACGACACGTCGATGAAAAATATACGAGACGTCGACACCGATCTTTTTTCCCATCTGTCCGAGATGAAGATTTTCGTGCTTTTCACCGAATTTACGCTCAAAATTGAACGGATCGATTTTGTCGATCATCTTCAATGTCCTACGAGGGAATGCGATTGTAATTCAACAAAATGGGGGAAGGAGGAGAAAGAGAATCTTGATAATTTGCTAACTTCGTGATTAGAAACGACATCAAAAGAATTATTTTGCGACCACGGAAAAATCAGCATCCGGAACCACTACAAAGAAGAAAATCAAAGCACCAAACATCAAACATCTGGAGGATTGCTAGAATAACACCTGCATATTTACCATTATTTCTTTGTACTGGTCTAGACACTATTATATTTTTCAAATATTTTTCCACTATTATATTGTATTATTTTTTTTGGTACTACATACGATTTAACTGTTTTCTTTTTAATATTATACTGTTAATGGATGTAGAATCTGTTGGGCAAATAAATTGATTATTTATAGTTATAATAAGAATTATTATTATTATTTTAGCAGAAGTACTGGCTGTACAGGTTAGGATTTAAGTTTAGGGATGGAAAAACTATTGGGGATTGCAGCTGCCCAATAGTTTTTCCATCTTTAAATTTAAATTATTATTATCATTAAATAATTGACATTGGTTTATGTCAATAAGCTAGACGATGCTGGAGACCAACGAATGTCCCGAATTTAACCAACAAATTGCGGGGAATTACCCATATTAGTACCCCTCTCCTCCATTCAATATCCGACCAAAACATTCCATCCGCGATTATCATCGCACTCCTCCAACTTCCGCCAATCATCCAACGGAGATTCGCTTTTTAATCTTTCTCTTTCCACCCCTGTTTCGGAAAGCGCCCATATTTCATACTTTTATCTCCTCCGCTTTGCCGCTTCAGATACCTACGAAATGGATTGCAGTTACGAGAAGTGCTCGGCGCCTGAGAGCTTTCGAAAAAGTTTGTAACTTTCCGACTTCAGCGGCGGCGACGGCGGAGTTCCCGCTTCGGATTAGACGAGCTTTAAATTAATAAGGTCCGCGGTGGAAAAGCCCCCACCCCTATCTCCCATCTCCCATTCCATCCCCCAACTCCCGTTACGTGCGGTAAACGCCGAGAAATATTTCGTATTCTTGGCGAAATCTCGACGTTTACCCGAGCGAACTTTTGTGTCGTTTCGAATGGTGCTTTTACGCTTATCATTTGGCGTATTTGTTTTGGAAATATCTGCTCACGAAATTACACTGTGCCTGGTAGTAAATGGCGGGGACGTCAATTATGTTGGTACTATGGGTTTTTATTTTTCTACAGTTGGTGACATATTGTACACGATTAATGACAAGCATTAAGGCACAGAATAGACAGAAGCGACAAAGTCAGAAAATCTTGTGGTAAATTTTGTATGCGCATGGCTGGGAACCATGTTTTAAATACGACGATAGTGGTATATTTGGCTAGTTTCATTAATGTTATTATTCTGGAATGGTGTGTGCATATTAAAATTAAAATATACGAATATTGTTGTGTATCACTGATTTAACTTTTTAGCAAATACTATTCTTTTAACATATCCAAAACTCTAATATTTTTTAATTAATACGAACAAATGTGCACCTTTCGTATTTTCAAAATGGCGTTAGCTAACTTCTGAGCTATTTCGAGGACATTCAAATCGACCACATGAACATCAAAGCTGCCGACACTCCTTGTGGCTTCTGTCTATTCTGTGATTAAGGTTATGTTTGTATGGATATGTCAATAGATATACAGTGTGGAGGGCGTACAGGTTGGAAGAAAATCAATAAAATCTGTAAATAGTGGAAAAAGAAAACCAGCGATGGGACACGTCAACCTTCATTTTTAAATACGCAATTTTTTACAGAAAAAGAAACGTGACGTGTGTCATTATTAGCGCAGATATGACGTCATCTCATTTTCTTTTAAACGATAATCCCAATTTTTGATAGCGTCAGTTGAAGAAGAACGTTTTACCGCATACAGAACGATGATTTCTGAGATATGTAGGTTACATAACAAGATTTTTGAGAAAAAATATATTTTGTGTATTATCGAAGTTTACCTAAAAAGTTAAAAGTTAAGCCCGTTCTACATTATCATATTAAATTGTACCAGACAATTGAATACTATTTTATAGTACAATGTGAAACGCGTTACCAGTCTTTTGTACAAGATTATTGTATGAATTTAGTCTCCATCAAAAATTCCGTTTATGATTCTGTGCAATGCTACATCCTCGTTTCAAATTGTACGCCAGTATCACACAATATTTACAAATATTTCTCATAACCTCCAAAAAGATTAATTCGATGCTTAGCTAATAACACTAATACTTTCAGTAAAACGCTCAATAGAAACATTTGCTGACACGACCACAGTATAATGTATAAACCCACGTTTATTTTATACTGTAACAGGACCGCACAAGACGTAAACATAAGAAAATGAGGTTAGATTAAAATACGTGCAATGCAGACTTGTGGGCAGGCGCAAGTCAAAACATTTAGTATGGAAATAGGACAGGTTCTAATTTCATAGAATAATTTTGCACAGAAAAATAGTAGAGTTTTTATATTGTACTATAAAATAGTACAATTTAATATGATAATGTAAAACGGGCTTCACAAACAAATTTAAAATTATTCCAAATTAAATGTTCAAACTGCATACCATTTACGTGTATTGACAATGAGCAAGGCGATGTTCAAATTCGGCATTATTTAATACTTGTGGAGTCATTAAACTGATTTTCTCGGTTATTATAATCTTCAAATCTCCAATATTATTAGATCGGTTTAGATAACACTTTGGATTTGAGATAACCCAACAAGAACAAATCGAGTGGAGTTAGATCGAGAGATCTTGCTGTCCTTTCAATTACTCTTCGTCTATCAAACTATTTGTTTTGGGAAAAGGGTACTAAGATAATTGCGAACAGTTAGAGAATAATGTGGCGGTGCACCATCTTGCTGGAATCATAAGGCGCTATTCGGCAAGATGGGATGTTCTGCGTTTGAGTAAAGAGCAACAATCAATATTGAGGTTATATAAACTACGCTGACTTTCCAATAGAGTTAGGACCAAAGAAAACAGAATGTTAAAAAGAAATCTTAGCGGAATACAGAGCGAAAAATCAAAGTGCAGACCTTGAGAAAACCAAGTTGTAAAAGACGCGACAAATTTGACGGGTTATAATGTACGAATGGGGAACTTAAAACAGGTATTGTCGAAAACAGAAAATTGAGGAGGTCAAAGTTCAATTGGAACAGAAGCGATAACATAATCAACGAAAGATTTATCGAGAACAATCAAAAACAGGACAACTTTGATTATTATTATTAAATCGCTCAGCAGGCCTCGAGGGCCAGGGGCATGTTTTACACTTTCACTTTTATTCACTTTCTGGTAATCGGTACGCCTTTTTTCTGTCTCTCGCCTTTGTTTTCCAGTCTCTTATTCCCATCTTTCTCAGGTCTTCCTCCACATATTCACACCATCTTTTCTCGGCTTCCCTCTCCCTTTCCCCCAATTGGTTTCCTCTTCGTTACCAGCTTCGGCATTCATTCATTTGACATTCTCTCTATATGGTGTAACCATCTAAGTCTTTGTATCTTTATGTGCCTTATAACATCCTTGTCAATTCCTTGTTCGTCCTTCTCTTCCAGCCCTCCTCTGTTTTCCTTCCCTGATAAGATAGCTCTTAGTATTTTTCTTTCCCATCTTCTTGGAGTATCATTTGGTCTGTTGCTCTTATTACAATTTTCTTACAGTTCCTTTCTGGATATATACTTGGAGCTCATCAATGACTTCAAGCTGTCAAATGTTTGATTCCTCTTTTATTATTCTAGTTTTGATTTCCCGCTCTTCGTGGCCTTTTCCTTCTATCAGTACCCTCAAATATATAAACTGATTCACCCTCTCGAAATTATATTCTTTCTCTACCTGCACTCTCACAGTCAGACTTTCAGTTTTCCTCTTCTGTGCTTCCCATCACCATGCATTTTGTTTTTCCTGGTTAATTTCCAATCCGCATTCTCTTGCTTCTAGACGAGTTTTATTAAGTATATAATTAAAGTATTACAAAAGTAACGAATAAAAAGTTATGTAATATGTAACAAATAGACCATACATTCAAAATTCTTATTCATATCTCTATGAAAATGTCGAGCTTAAGATGCACTTGTTAGAGATTTAAAAAAAAACAGAACGTGGGACATATAAATCTGCAAATAGTAACACATATTTCGTTTTGAATGCAGTGGACATCTTCGACCATGTTTCAATAAAATAATTATACTACACTACAATTCTGGCTATTTGGAAGAAATGTTGCTTGAAGCACGAATCGCCAAACTCGATTTTTCTATGTCGACCTGAATTTTTCTAAAATCCGCGTTGGAAAATTCTGTCTCGTCTTTTAATTATTCAATTTTAGTTGGAAACGACAAACAATAAAACAATCCAAGCTTTCTCTCGGCACTCTCCTCTTTGTGTTTCGTTCTTTCCTGTTATATGGTCTTGTCGAGAATCGTTTGATGTGACGACTAGACAAAAGGATAGAATAGGGAAGCAAATTTAGACGATGAAACGTAATTACTTATTCGGATTTTAATATAAAAATTGTGAAATATCCGGATTTACCCATGTACCAGACAATTCACTTATTCTTATTTCCTTTAAAAAATCCAATTAAAGTCATCTTTGTTATTGTTTATTTTCAGTTTCTTTTTTCTTTATTGGAAAAAGCCTACTTGTATTCCGCGTTTCAATCCTTCTTTCTTTCTTCCTTTTTTTTTCTTTGAAACTTCCCAGTAAACATTTTTTAAATTTCGCGGACAGTTTAAGTTGGACGTTCCGGCAATAGTGAACATATTCGCCAATATCTAAGCACAATGTATGCGAATATGTTCACTATTGCCGGAAATACCAACTTAAACTATCGGCGAAATTTAAAAATGTTTACTGGGTTACTGCTCAATACATTCTTGTTGTTTGATTACAAGAGAAAGTAATTTTATCGTCTTTCTCTTCACGTAAATATCGCTTCGATTACCTTAAATGCCACCTGTCAATACCCGTGTAATAAACCGTACTTACACACGAATACAATAACACACTTTTAACACCAGCGATGGCCACGCGGACTTCTGTCGCGGTTTGCTCGCTACCTCTGATGAATAATCGATCCCCCGTCGGCTCCACCCGGCTTACTCAAAATGTGAGCTTGATGTTATAGTATAGGGAGGGAACGGAGAAATCCAGTTTGATTTATTTATGTCGGTTCGCTCGAACCCCGACTAGGACGAGGACGACGACGACGACGAAGCTTGCATGCCGAAACGCGAAAGTTGTGAGGTATTACGAAATGTGTGTGTCTGTGTGTGTATGTATCCCCTCGCCTTGCATATCATTTTAACGTATCGGCCGGAACGATGCGATCGTTAAGGGGTAACACACCCTCCTCCCCTATATGCGACGATTATATTGTATTTTTGCTCTCCTCGTATTATCTAATAATGGTGAAGTGGCGTGCAGGATGAACTATAGTTTTTCTATATTGAAAAAGATGTACGTATCCAAAGAGGAAACTCAATAAAGTACTTCTTCTTCATCATCAGATCCTCAGTGGCCTTCCAGGCGTTGGATTCACGTTATCCTCTTGTACATTTCTTCCATACTGTCCTGGCTCCTGCTAGTCTTTTGAGGTCCTCTAGGAATTTTCCTTTTTCCCTTCCCATATTCTGCGATCCATCCATTTCCTTCTAGATCTTCCTTTTCTAGGTCCTCCCGTATGAAATACCTTCCTTGCCAGTCATGTTTGGACCCATCCTCATCACTCGTGTACCAGTTTAATCGCTTTATTTTGATCTTTTGATCTAGCACATTGTTTTCGTTCCCCTTTTGAAATGAAAACTTGTTTAGCACCGTTGTGAGTGATTTGAAATTCGATGAAACGAAAAAACGACCTTAAAAAGAAACAAACATGTATACATCTATAGGATATGTCCTGCGAAAGAATGAGATAGAATAGCCTCCCCACTCTGGTCTAAAAATCGATTTTGAATTATTACGCGTACCTTCTATACCTGTAATTTTACTCATCTTGCGAGTAAGTGACAGTAGCCCAACGCCTACAGTCCATGACTGGTATTTTGGTGGTGCGCGTTCAAATCCTTACCGGTGCACTCTTTTTTTTTTTTGAATAGTTTGATGCATTGCAATTATCAAATGTAAAATAAAAGAACAATGTTGTATAAAAAAATTATTTATAAAAATTAGAAAAAAACTTTATAGAATATGGAACAAAATAACATAATTCTAATATAAATAAATAAGTAAAAAATTCAGCCTATAATATGAATTCATCTCCAGAAACGACAATGTTGTTATCGTGTAGAACTGTTGACTACGAAATAACGATAATTTGTTATGTTACAACCGTTATTTCAAAATAACAATAACGGTCGAAACTGTTATTTTAAATAAACAAAATTTATTTAAAATGACGATTTTTCCCATTCCTACTTACTTGTTCTGGTCAAAGCGTTCTGTATATATGTTTGTTCCTGTGGTAGTTCGTGCGTCGTGTACCAATATTATAATAAATATACCCTACAATTATCCCACTCCCGATACTGCATTTGTCTCATTCTCTCGCAGTTTACTTTTCTGAAGGTTTATACTACGTGTGAACTGCACACATAATCTTTCTTTTTATTTATCATGTTTTTCTTCCAACTGTGAGGGATTGTCTGGGACTTCCAATCCTCTTTAATCAGGATGTACAACCATTCTCCTTTCTTTCCTCCCATCCATATGATCATCTCTGGTGTGTTGTTTCATCTTCTCCCCCAAGCTTTCCCTATTTTCATACTCTGTAAGGCTTCCTCTACCTCTCCCCGATCTATTTCTCCATTCCCCTTCCATACTTCTTCTCCTCTTGTTTGTTTAATATTTTATATATACAGAGATATCCAAAGTGATTGTCTCAAAAATACTGGTTTCCGGCTGGTGAGTGATATCAATATTTATTTCCAAAATTCTGAGTGAATATAGCAACTGATTATATTTTAGTAATATGACCAAATCTTTTGACATTTTTCATTGTTACGGTTGATTGTTACAGTTTTCGCTTCAACGTTTGACGTGTGGATGATGCCCCGCGTTCGTAATTTTGATTCAACGATACGGTTTGCGCCGAGCGATTGCGCACGTGGTATTCATTCCGTTTCTAACGTTACGATTGAACAGATCGGTTTCCGTACATAAATTTATTCCGTCTAGCTTTTAAATCTCGTTGTCGAGGATATACACGCGGAAATTCGGCGCTGGGAAGTGAATAGTACCGTTGAGGGAATTTAGAAGTTTCGTTTCCAGAAGTTTCGCTGTTCAAGCTAATCGTCCCTCATTTGGAGGTGAGTCTTTTTCTTGTGAATTATAACGTCGTTCTCGTATTTTTCACTTTGTTATAGGGAACTAGTATGAACTAGTAAAGGCCGGTATATCTAGTATAAGCTGGTATAACTAGTGTAAGTTGGTATTAACGAGTATAGAATTATCGTATGAGCTAAGAGCTAGATTTTTCGAAATCTTTTCCTCACATGCGAGAAAACCCGTCATCTTGGACCACTTCCGTCCGATATCGAACACCACGCCGTGCAAAAACGACAACGGAAAACTACAACACGCCGAGTTTTATTTACTTTTATTTATATTTTGTATCGTTGAGTTGTTGCAATTTTTCTTCGTATGTTCTTCATATACTGTAATAGCTGTTGAAAGATAGCATGATGTTGTTTACTAGTCACTCGCTTCGATTTTGTATCTCTTCTTTGTAAATCCAAAATCTTTGTAAATTATTTGTGTTAAAATTTTCCATTTTTGAATTACAGCAGCGACTATTTTATTTTTCTTAAAAGAACTAGTTTTTCGTCTTCAAATTCTAACTTAATGTAAAAACAACCCTGTCAAATATGTAAGGTTATTTAGCTATCAATGTAAGCAATACAAATACATATAATGAGTCTTGCCAATTGCTTTTGAAACTCTAGGTAATCTAAGATTTTCTTTCAAATGTATATCATATTTTCAGACGGAGGGAGTATCAAATTTCCTTTTGCAAGGATTTTTAGAAACATCAATCGTTTTGGCCAATGTAATTTAATACAGCAATTTTTATTGCTTCAACATTTCATTTCTTCTGTGATATCCACCTTCTAACACAACTAACAAGCAAGTATTCAAATTACGGGCAGATAACGGTCCGACGAAATAGCCTCCACTTACCCCCATCGATCGAGCAATAACGCCCCTATAAATCTCCATTTTGCCCGTATCAAAACCGGTTATCGCCGATTCCTTTAACCTTTTCGGATAACTATACGGAACGCGCGAGCTAGAAACGGTCGGAGTAAAAGCGAATTACGAAAGGGATCGATTCGCCATAAAAGAGCCTGCCCCTAGGAAGAATGGTAACCCGTAAACAAGCGACACGCAACGTACGTATGTGTATAGAGAGCGCGAGCCTGGGAAACCCATCGTGCTGTTGCCACCTTAACCTTGCTCCACTTATATACGGGGGCCGAAAAGGAACGAAAATTCGTTTTACGTATACGAGAAGAAAATTCGTCCGATAACCCGACTGACTACCACCTTGACAGTCGCCCCGAAACTCGAGAAAACCGATCGCTCTCCCGCCGCCGCCGCCGCCGCCTCCACCGCCGCCGCCTCCACCACCGCCACCGCCACCGGCGTCGCCTCCCCGGCGATAGCTGGGAAATTCGCGTGTCGTGCGCCCGATAGGGGCACACGGGTAAGGAGTATACGAGAAGACCTTGACCCTGAAGTGATATATTTTATCGCCGGAACGGGGTGGTTCCGGACTGTACCGGGTGATCTACAAAGAAACCAAAAGAAGACGAACTTTATGCAGAACTACTTAAAAAGAAATAAGTTTGTGCCATCCATCGGCAGTAACTAAATATTTTCACGTGGTACGGGGGATATCTTTCGGATGAAACATTAAAAGCGTCAAAAGTTTAGGATGTAGATGTGGCAATGGGGTAACCTAACTATCTCAATATTTTTCGCAAATACAAAATATTACTAATAATAAACATGCCTGTGAATTAGGGGGACGATTCACTACATATTTATTAAGATATACTAATTTACTCCCGGTACACTCTGATTGTGAGCATTTGATTAATAGTAATTATTACATAAATCTCAATTTTAATAAATTTAATTTAAAAATAAAAAATAAAAAGACCTTCTTGCAGACTGCAACTTCAAGATTATTTTTACATATCAGCCAGTTCAATTTTTTACAAGAAGAGGACAGTCACACATTTACTTCCTTAAGCTAAACCCCTTATACCCTTCCGGGTGTCGGGTTCGTGGAGTTAGTCACCTTGAGGTTCTTTCCCTCTTTTTTGCACTAATCTTCGGATCTCCCTCGAATTTATAGTTCATTTCTCCGCACTTCCCTTACTTACCCCTCTATCCAACTGCTGACTTCTTCTTTGGTCTTCCTTTTTAGTTTTCTTTTGCTTGTTTTGGCGCAAACTCATCTAAGCAGTTTATATTTTCCCCTTCTCATAACATGTCTTTTTCTCTGATTATACAATTTCTGACTTTATCTAGTCTTGTTTTTCTATCTATCCTTCTGGGGAATCTCATTTCGATGCGTCCATACTTCAGATCCGTATGTGAGCGGCATATAAAATTTCTGCTTTAATCTGTTTTGGTATTCCTTTTTTTGTTCTGGAAGGTACTCTTGATGCTGTTACACAATTTTCCTATTGCTTCGTTTCTACTCTTCATCTCTTCATCAAACCTCCCAGCTTATCCCAAAACCATTATCGATAGCCGAAATCTTAATAAAATAAAATCCGGATGACTCTCCATATAACAACCGAATTAAATTAGTGACGTAGGCACGTGCAAAAGCTTACTAGGTAAGGTACAATTTGCATGACTTTATTACACGTACACTATTGGTATATATTCAACACAAATTCCCTAGATTAATGATTTATTACAGTTTTGTCCTATTAATTATTAAGAATGCAACAATCAGCATCAAATTCCAAGTTTATTTATTTTTATTGTAGAAGAAGAATACAAATATTCTCTTCTTCTAATCTTAATATTGTTCGATTCTACATAAAAATAACATAACACATAATTTCAACACGTTTACTCACTGATCTTCGTAACATAATCTGTACATAACTAACTTCTCTCACGACAAACGATATTCGTCGCCCCCTACCAACTTGGCCAATCCTACCAACTTAAAATTACGCGGCAAACTTAACTTCAAACTTCTGAATACTACATTATCAATGTTTATTGTATTGTACCCGTCTGAATTGATAACTTTCTTAAAGATTTTTTGGGCTGATTGTCACACGAAGTTGGGATATCATCGAGTGTTTACGCTATTAAAATTTGTTGTTCTCCCCGGAACACTTTCCCTTATAAATGCATTCCGTTTCTTCAAATTTTCCAATGATGAAACAAAATTCTGATTATTGAACTCTACATCAGGCAACTGCTGTATAAATTGTTGAATGCAAGACTCCAAGTCATACGTCCAAGATCCATCTGCATTTAAATTTGCACTACGATAATGGGCTACTAAAATAAAGGTATTTTGTTCTAATAAAAACGCCATAATTTTGTACTGCGGCTAAAATTAAAAGGTGTAATATGTAATTTAATGTTTATAATGAATAGGGAAATTAAGTGTCTTATCTTACCTTATCGCACTAAAAACCTTATTCTTCTAAATATTAGACTATAAGAAGCAATCCAAAGCGAAAATCGAAAATACAAACAAACGTATGACAGATTTGTTAGTTGTAGATTATTGGGATATTTATTTTCCTACCAACTTAAATTTTGAATTCTTCACCGTCGATTTGACCTTGATCTCAAACGTTTTTGAACATACGATATTCATTATACATACAGTGTATTTCAGATTGTTTGCAAGGCACGTGACTTCTTTCAAATTGGTTACATGGGCTGAGATTGGTGGTACTTCAAAACTTACTAGAAAATATCATGTTTAGGAGGGTGGGGGGAATCTTCTTCTTATTAGAGGGTTTGTATCCCGGCTTGGAGTGCCCTAGGACATTATTTATAGCGGTTACAATCAAAATTACAAAAATAAAATGAGTGATGGCTGTTACTAAATCTGTGCTAAAAAACAGTGCAGTCTTGGTTGCATATAGTATTTGGTCACGTGACTTGCAAAGATTTTTGAAGACCGGGTATATCTAATAATTTTTTATGATTTCCTCTAACTCGAACTTTCCTGAAGTGTAACAACTTGCAATGACGGGCAAGAAGTTGACTGACGACCAAACTAGCCTGGGTAGCAGCGTACAATTACGAAATAGGTTACGATAGCATCGTCGACTTCCCACTCTAGTCAGTACTAAATCGAGGCGGTGTATACGTGTAGATCTGTGTATATGTAACCTGTCGTAACTTATTTCGTAATTACCGCTGTTTGCCCAGACTAGACCAAACGATTATCTAAACGATATCTACCGATTATAACCGCATCTTTCGATATTGGTCACATGACCGAAGAGGATATTAAAATTAGTGCGAGGAAACTCAAACCTGACATGAATGCAGGAGACGATCTTGTGCCGGGTTTCTTAATTCGTGATTGTGCTTCAGTATTAGCTTTTCCATTATCTATACTCTTCAACTTAGTAACTACAACATCTACATTCCCAGATGTGTGGAAAGTGAACAGGATTATACCTGTATTTAAGAACGGTAAGCGATCAAACATCTCTAATTACAGGCCGATAAGTATCCTATCCAATTTTGGTAAGGTATTCGAACAAATTCTATGCTCTAGGATATATCGCCATATTCTACCATATCTGTCGATTCATCAACATGGTTTCATGTCTGGTAGGTCTACTGTTAGCAATCTGATTGATATTACGCAGTATATTTCATCGGCAATTGACTGCCAACAACAAGTGGACGTTATCTATACTGATTTGTCCAGAGCATTTGACTCCATTGATCACAATATACTCCTTTCTAAGCTTGACTACATGGGATTTTGTCCCTCACTGACACAACTCATGACATCCTACTTACGAGATAGATCTGGTTATGTATTTTACAATGGATATTCATCTAACCCCTTTCCTATATCTTCAGGAGTGCCGCAGGGATCCAACCTTGGTCCTCTGCTCTTCAATGTCTATTTAAATGACCTCTTATTGAAGCTCAACTGTCAGTGTCTAGGATATGCTAACAGACTGTATCGTACTGCAAACCAATCTTGCAATTATTGATGAATGGTGTAAGCAAAACAAAATATCTTTAAATGTTAATAAATGTGCGGTAATCTCTTACACTAGATGTAGTGAACCACTATTATTTGATTACTCCGCAACATCAGAGCTGATGGCTAGAAAGCTTGAAATTAAAGACTTGGGGGTACTCTTTGACTACAAGTTAACTTTTTCTCAACAAGTGCACTCAGTTCCTGCATCTCTAATCTTCTTCTCTTCTAAATCTTTAGGTTTTCTGATCCGTTCGTGTAGATCTTTTAATGATGCAACCGTAATTCGGATATTATATTGTACCTTGGTCCGTAATAAATTGGAATATGCTTCAGTAGTATGGTTCCCGTACTATATGAATTAACAGCTCTGTATTGAACGCGTACAGAAGAGATTCCTGAAATATATGTCCTTCAGGGCTACCGTTATCTACCCGGAAAGAGGTGCGGACTACACCAGTCTGTTGAATCAACACGGGTTCGAAGCTCTGTCTTACCGTCTTGAAAAGCATAGTGGCAAACAAAGTTGACTCTCCAACACTGCTTGCGTCTACTAACTTCAATTTGGCGGCTCGAACATCCAGACATTATTCTACCCTTAACTTACCAAGAGCCAGAACTAATATCTTAATAAAGTCTCCTCTTTATGTAATGTCAAATAATTTTAATGTATACCATTGAGAACAATTTTAAATTTAAATTGAAATGGCTCACTTTGGAATGACTTTTATTGCGTTTAGATACGGAATATTTCATTTATTTTCCATGATTTTGATTCTATTATGTCATCATTTTTTTATTATATGTACTTATATAAAAGAATTCTGTTACTTTATTCTATTCTATATATTTTTCTTTTTGTATTAGATACTACACATTTGTATTTATTATAATGTGTTGTCCTGTAATTGGCGTTATGCTGTTGGACAAATAAAGAACTATTATTATTATTATTATTATTATTATTATTACCGGGAACATACTGTACATTGTTTGAAAATTATTTATTAATTTACGTCTTAATCATTCGTTTCCAACTCAATTAAACTCAAATAAACTCGCACAATCGTTGCCAGGATTCTAATATCGTTTTCTCCGTTTTGCTCTTGTTTCAGAATCCAAGAGGAAAATATGCCTCACGGAGGAATGCGTGCGGACAGGTAAGCTATTATATTCTCCGTACTAATTAAAATTTCCATCCATCTACCTTCCCATTTGCTCCCGACTGCGCCCCGGGCAATTAACCCGCTCGCCCGCGTGTCGGCCTCATCTCGCGCTAAAATGTTTGCTCTTCCGGCGGGTAAATATTTGCGCATGGCGACCGTAAAAACGCGCGTAGTTCGCCTTATCTAAGCCTAAGCCGTCCGTCGTGTACCGTACGGACAAACGCACGTACTACGTAAAATACTACGCCCGTTGTGTGTATGTACGCGCCTTAGCGTACGAATTGGTACGCACAGAAGCGGGCGGTGATCATCGCCGAAGAGGGCGTCGGAGGAAATTGCGAGATCAATATTGACCCGACGTAAACTTATTAACTATTGTGTATAATGGCGCACGAAAGAAAAGTGACATTAATCTTCGTTTTATGGTCCGAACTATACAGCATGGTACGATAGATTTTAACTGCGGATTTTGTTACCATTCCATCCACTTCATCGCCAATCCTCAACCCATCTTCAAATTTTCAAAAATGTATCATAGTTATGGATTCAACGATATATGGTTTTTCTATCATGAACATAAAATCGAATTTTAATACCTATAAAATATATTTATTTATTTTGTAACCGAAACATCTAAATTAAATGCCCAAAATGTAACTCAACAACCAATGTCCTATGACTGCTCCATCAATTCTTTATGAACATTTTTAAAGAATTTGGGTGTTACGTACAACAGCTCAATTCTATCCTCTAGCTTAGCGAGTGCGTTAGGGTTTATTCCACATATAACCACATACGAGGCGTGCCTTTTAAATTGCTACAAAAAGTAGGAAAGAATTTTTTTGAGGAACAAACTGTTCAACATATTTGTCTTTATGATTACTTTCCCCGGACAAATGAAGACTTCAAGCGAAAATGTGCCTTAATACTGATTAAGCATACAGATAGAACGATGACCTTGAGCGTATACCGTCAAAATCCTCGAGCACAAAGGCTAAGAAGCTTTGCTAGATAGAGAAACAGAGTCCAGACAAGAATGACAATCTGGCCAATGTGCCCTAACAAGTGAGAGATCGAATGTAATATTTATCCTCCAAAAAACTAAGTTTTATAACATTAAGTTTTATACATTTGGTGCATTAAATGCGCTTGTGAGACTTATAAAGTTGCTCTAAATGCTGGAGACAAACTGGATTCAATCAATCCGTACATATGAATTCTTCTCTTGTGATTTCTTTGCAACTTATCACTGCTGGAGCATATTTTGCACCATGATGCGCCACGAGTACTTGGTGCAAATACGAGAGTCATTTTTGGACAAGCCACCCAAATATGCCTCCATCTCCGATGTTGAATCAAACTGTTTTATTACTTGGGGATTGTTCATGCGTTTTTTGAGTTGCCGGGTTTGATCTAATAGGTATGAAAATGTATATGCCTACAGCTCTGACCCAGACGGGTGTACATACGTTTAAGATATAGGATTTTTGTAAATCGTCGATATAACCTTTAATCGACATTAAATAGATTCGCTGAGGATACCATGAAATTGTAAATTTTTAACGTAATAATTTCTATTTGGAAAAATGCAGTACAACCTAATATATCTTTGGCTAGACCTTGATATGCCCATAAGTAGACCGGGCAAATATGTGGTGTGATGACTCATCTGAGCTTTGTCCTTTGTAATATAATATTACATTGTAAAAAGGACAGATGGCTCATCATACCGCATATTTCCTCAGTTTACCCGTGAGGGTTAAGGAAAATATGTCCTAATGTTAAGAAGCATGGAGATCCAACGGAGGCCTCGAGTGTAGGTTCAAGTCCTCGAAGAGGAAAGGTTAAAGGCCCTAGCCAAGGGGAGAAACAAGCTTCGAAAACTTAAGCTACTAACTTAACCCAGAAAGCTTATAACGTGTTTGAGTTTGAGAATTCAGCGCTGATCATAGATTAGGGTCAAATTACGGGAGGTATGCGGAGGATGAGGTAACTGCGAGGCGTTTCCCAATGACCCATTTCAGATCCAAAATCTAGAGTCAACCACATCGATTCTTGAGAAAACAGCAAATACGTGGTTGATTCACCAAGTAGTCATCCTCTTCTTCGCCTGTCGCTGATGATTAAAGGCCTCATAATACTGAAGCCAACTTTAAGCAATAGTGGTAATATTTTCGTCCTTAATCGGATGTTGTCGTATGGAGTTATCCGTTCCGTTAAAGACTAAATGTGTCAAAACTTTGATGGCACTTTTATGAAGCGGTGTATTTCTTTAAATTATACCTTATTTTGTATTTTTGAGCCTTCCAATTCGGGAGACAAATCACATCGAGCAACCACGAAAAGTTTTTACCTTTTATCCGTTTCCTTTTTCCTTCCCGAATCCCAGCTCATTAGTTTAGTTGTGAGAGATTTTGCCAAGGTCGCTACACGTGAAGATCCGGATACGTGTGGAAAAGTATATGATTATATTTCAAAAAATTAAGCCAACATTAAGGGATGTTGGTGATTTGATTCCTTGGTTCTTAATCGGAGGTTGTCGTTTACGGTGATTTCTATCCTGCAAAAGCCCAAATGTGTCGAAATGTTGATGATACCTCTATGGACAAATAAGAATAAGGAGACTGTAGCTGACAGGGTGTTTTGGTGTGTTTCGGGCGTTCGTAGTTCATTGTTGTTTGTCGTATAGTGTTCGCCTTGGGCATTAGCCAGATTCTCTGGCGATACTGAATTCCTCCAGTTTTCCACTGAGAATGGCCATTTAGTTGCCGATATACGTATCTGGATTTTTCCGAAAGGTGTGGTAACGATAATTTTAGTTATTTTATACAATACTTTTATGGAGCAATGTAGATCTTCTTAACGTATTTGGTTGTGGTGTGACGCGATGCGGAAATGGCGGTTGAAATTTTATTAAATTGAATAAAAAACAGAAAAATGCAACAAATGTGGCTTTGTATTTTATTACATACAGTTTTCTTCATCATTTTCAATCATTTCAGCAAAAATTTCGTCGATTTTTAGTGATGATCTAACCTTGACAGAATTTTGTGATTACTAACACATTATATTTATTTATCTATAGAATATAAATTCTAGAAAAATAGGATATAACAGGTAATAATGCGAAGAATAAGTGACCCATTAATTCACTACTACATATATAATTTTATTGATTGCTTTTCTTTTGACATGTCACAAATTCTTTTTATAACACAAATTAAACAATAACATGCTCTACTTTAAAGAACTGTTTCGTACAGATCAACTAATATTAACTTTGCAGGTAGACGGTTTTTGGACGGGCGTTTACATTGTGACAATCGGGGCGTATGCGCTCAAAAGGTGGACATTTAGAATTTCCGCGAGTGTACATTTATACGACACGTTCGTGCTCCACTATTGATCTTTGCGATAATTAGTTTGAGAAGTCATTATCATTTAATGGCCAAGTTTCAAGGATGGTTTGAATTATCTAACACCTCGCAGGATTATCACAAGTATCGATGCAATTTACTGAAAGATTAACCGTCGTAAATTGGAATCCAGCGACCTTCTAAACCCGATTTGTTTAGCGATTTTAATTATTTAATTTGGCTCGACGTACTACGCTCGCTTTAAACACCACAGTCCCTAATCTCGCCTCGAAATCTCATTTTACCCCTGACAAAAATCGAGCATCGCGCAAGTTCAGGGGGAAACTTTCCGATTGTCGTCGAAACTCGTAAGAGACGATTAAGGTTGCTTGCTTCGCAAGGTTGGGTTTGCCCTTCGCGTCGGCCGTCAAAATTTCGAATTTTCCATCCCTTCCCCGGCTCACTCCACGCCGCTTCTAATAAATACCTAATCAGCTAAAAAGCAAAAGCGAGCTACTTTCATATCGCGGAAAGCGAAAGTTATGTATTATTAACGGCCGCCTCCCGGGGAATCCAGACGACAGCGATTATGAGGCCGTATAATGCCCGAGTCGGCGTAAATTGTTAAAGAATTCGTACGCGTTCCTGTTGTTGTTGATACCCGTTGCCGTGAATTCGGGTGAGGGGGAGCGGCGGAAAAACGCGACGGGGTGCGGAGAACGGGCGAGTTTATTAAAGGCGGGTTTTAGTAGAAGGTGTGGATTTAGATTTGATGATCGTGCTCGGAAAATGTTGTCAGGATGTAAGAACGAGATAAGCGTGGAGAAAATGAAAGAACAAGTCAACTTAAAAGATTGAGTCAGAAAGATTTGCTTTTGCAGTCCTCCCTTTGGTTTTTTTTTTTGATTTTTGGCTTCCTCCTAATCTTCAAAAGAAAATTTAGTCCTCCGGTATTTCCTTCCAGTTTTGACCTTTGCCTTATTGTACCTCCTAGCCTTCAAAAATTCAATTTTCTAACTATACAAACACGTTACGGGATTGAATTTTCCTCTTGGATGCTTTTCGAACATGAACCATCCAACACACATTCATAATGCTTACCTTGACGATTGCATGTTTTCGCTACACTTTCTGATCACGTATGCACCGTTGTTAAAATACTTTTTTGGTGATTTGCAAGCCACTGAATACAAAACACACGTTTTGCTTTCACGCTCCATAGTTGAAACGTTACGAAAAATTTAGTGTCAGTGGAGAAGTGCTAGGAAAATGTTGTTAGGGAATGGAAAGAGATAGACGTGAAGAAAATGGAAGAACACGTCAATTTAAAAGATTGAGTCAGAAAGGTGTCCTTCTTGCAGTGCTCCCTTTCGTTTTTTGAATTTTTTATTTGTAGTACCTCCCAGACTTCAAAAATTTTCCTTCAGTATTTCCTTTCATTTTTGACCTTTCACTTATTGTACCTCTCCTAACTTTCAAAAAGAAATTTCTTCCTCCAGTATTTCCTTTCAATTTCTGATTTTTGGCGTATTGTACATCCTAACCTTCAAAACCATATTTTTCTCCTCCTGTTTCATTTCATTTCTGATGTTTGACTCATTCTGCTTCTCCTAGCCTTAAAAAAAATGTTTCCCTCCAGTATTTCCTTTTACTCCTGATCTTTGGTTTATTGTGCCTCCTAGCCTTCAAGAATTTAATTTTCCTCCAGTATTTCCTTTCATTTCTGATCGTTGACTCATTGTGCCCCCCAAAACCTTCAAAGCGAATTCTTTTCTTCCAGTATTTCCTTTCAATTTTGACCTTTGGCTTACTGTATATAATCTTCAAAAATATTTTCTTCGTTACAGTATCTTTTTCATTCTTATCTTTGGCTTATTGTGCCTTCTAGCTTTAAAAACACTGTTATTATAGCGTTTCGTTTCATTTCTGCCCTTTGCCTTATGGTTCTTCTTAACCTTCAAACCAATTTTATTCCCTCCAGTATTTCCTCCCGTTTTTATCTTTGGCGTATTGTGCCCCCGAGCATTACAAAAAATGGTTCTACCAGTGTTTCCGTTCATTTTCGACCTTTAGCTTACTGTACTTTCTAACCTTCAAGAGAATTTTTCCCTTCCAATATCTCCTTTCATTTTTGATCTTTGGCTTATTGTGCCTCCTAGCTTTCAAAAGAAAATTTTCACTCCAGGATTTCCTTTTATTTTTGTCGTTGCTTATTGTCTCTCTGAGCATTAAAAAATGGTTCTACCAGCGTCTCCTTTCATTTTTGAACTTTGGCTTACTGTGCTTCCTAGCCTACAAAAAATTTTTTTTTTCCCTTCAATATCTCTTTTCATTTTTGATGTTTGGCTTATTGTGCCTCCTAGCCTTAGGAAAATGTTATAACAGTGTTTCCTTTCATTTCTAACGTTTGACTTGTTGTGCTTCCAATCCTTCAAAATAAATTGGTTCCCCCAGTATTTCCTTTCACCTCTGACCTTTGGTTTACTGTGCTTCCTAATCTTCAAAACCAAATTATTTTTCCAGTGTTCTTTTTTGTTTTTGATCTTTGATTCATTGTACCTTTCCTAATCTTCAAAAGAAATCATTTTCTCCGACATTTTCTTTCAATTTTAACATTTGGCTTATTGTGCCTCCTAGCCTTCAAAAATTTCATTTTCTTCCAGTATTTCCTTTCATTTTTGACCTTTGACTCATTGTGCTTCTCCTAGCCTTATTTTTTTCCTGTAGTATTTTCTTTTATTTCTGATCTTTGGTTTTTGTGCCTCCTAACCTTCAAAACCATATTTTTCTTCAATCGTTTCCTTTTATTTTTGACTTTTGACTCATTATGCTTCTGCTAGCTTTCAAGAAAAAAATTCCTCCAGTAGTTTTTACTTTGGATTTTAACCTGTGGCTTATTGTGCCCCCTAGCATAAAAAATTGTTGTTGTAGTTCTTTCTGTCATTTTTGACCCATGACTCACTGTGCCTCTCCTAACCTTCAAAAAAATTCGTTTCCTCCAGCATTTTCTTTCAATTTTGAGCTTTAGCTTATTCTACCTCCTAACCTTCAAAACCAAATTATTCTTCCAGTGTTTTCTTTTTCGTGTTTAACCTTTCCTAGTCTTCAAAGAAAATGATTTTCTCCGATATTTCCTTTCAATTTTGACATTTGCCTTATTGTGCCTCCTAGTCTTCGAAAAATTTAATTTTCTTCCAGTGCTTCCTTTCATTTTTGACCTTTCACTCATTGTGCTTCTCCTAGCTTTCAACACCAATTTTTTCCCCCGATATTACAATTCAATTTTGACCTTCGGCTTATTGTGCCTCCTAGTCTTCCAGGATTTAATTTTTCTCCAGTATTTCCTTTAATTTCTGATCTTCGATTTATTGGGCCTCCTAACCTTCAAAACCATATTTTTGGCTCATTGTGTATTTCCTAGTCTCCAAGAAAAAATTTCCAATACAATATCTCCTCAACGCCTAAGTCCTCTGATTTTCAACTTATTATTTAAATGACAGTGCAACTTTGATTACTTCTCAAAGACTTTTGTTTGCTGGTGATGTACAAAATATACCGTCAAGTCACATGTATTGCAGAACGATTTGAATAGCATTGCAAGTTGGTGTGTGCTTAATAACTTATAACTGAACGTGTCAAAATGCAATATATTTAATATCATTTACACGCAAGTCAAACCTTGTAACTTTTACTTATCATATTGGTGATGAGATTTAGACATTTAGTTGAATCCAGCATCAACATTTATTCACCACCTAAATTCAATTTCTGCTTCATCGATGAGAATGTCGGGGTTTATCATTAATCGTTCATAATTGCAGATCAACACTTGCCATGCCATCACATCCAACCTTTGGAGACTCTCTATTTTGCTTTGGTAACTTATTTGGTGGCTCATCCAACGAATCCTTTTTTTATAATAATTCGAATTAATAATATCTATCCAATTTTCAATTTCGACCATACAGTACTGTTGCGAACAGCCCCGGAAAGTTTTCACCTTTTACCCTAGGTATCTCTTTTCGAAGGCCCATCCCACTAGCTTTGTTCTTAGGAATTTTACCAAAATCGTCATGCGCAGAGCCCCAGATATACACGGATTTCGACCGTTTTCCCGCTGGGGTTGCTCGTTGTCCGGTAGTCTTCATCCCCCCAGAGCTCACAAATCTTCACACCACGTCAAGGTACCAAGTGTAGTGGAGGACCTCAGCCTTGCTAGGATGAAATTACATTGAGAGTTTTCTCGAGACTAAGCTGGGAGTAAACTTCTTTTCCCAGCTTAAGTTATCCATATCAAGACCTTCATCGTATTTAATTCGAAAATTTTCATCCCCAAAATTCGTATTGCGTATCGCCTCGGAAATATCGACGATATTTATTAATATTTTCTTAATAACAGCTCGACCTTGTGGCCGTAGACCGCGACCCTAAATCGTCGCGCGTCGTGAAGAATTTCCCTCTTAGAACGCACACATAAACCAGTTCCAGCTCGGGGAAATCGATATTATTTAAATAACAAATGACTTTCTCGTTTCCGTCTCGGTTGAAACAAAATCGTCTCGATCGACGCGCAGGGGAGAAGCGAAAACAAACGCGCAACACGGAACAATTATTATATCGAAAACATTTTCGATTTGGGTGCTTGGTGATCGAAAAAGGGAGGGTGGGAGGGGAGGGGAGATTAAATCGACGTAAAAATCATCCAATTAAACCGTCGTAGTAGCGAGAAACGCAGGCAGGACAATAAGCGAAATGAGTAAATTATGTGGGGCGACGTCCCGCGCGTTCGAGTTCGTTTTATTCCTTTTTCCCTCCCTCCGAAAATATATATACACACACACACAGAAGTTTTTATAAGGGTTGCAGTAAAAAGAAAGAAAAAACGTAGGGAGGAAATAAAAGAGATTCTCGTTTGATAGGAAAAGAAATAGAATCAGCTTTGGAAGGAAAAGGATAGCTTTCTCCCGGTATGTTTTATATATCTGCGATAACCCTCCGGCGATTTTGGCAATATTCTTCCTTGTGTTTTTTTCCCTTTTATGATCCTTTTCATTTTTTCGCGCGAAGTTTATCGATATTCTCGTTTCAAAGCGTTACTACGAACTGTTAGGGTTGTAAAAATAATTTAAGAAACGGGAACAATTGAAATTGAAAATAATTTTCACTTACTTAATCCTTAAGCCGTTTCTACCCCTTTTGGGGTGTAAGGCGCGTGTGGAGTTAAGTTCCTCATGTCGCCTTCTTGCATATTTCCCTCGATCTCTTCATATCTGATATGGATTATTGTGCTTCTTCCCACGATACTCCTCTTTAATTTCTGATGTTTGACTTATTATGCCTCCTAATCTTCAATACCTTTTTTTCTTCCAGTGTTTACTTTCATTTATGATCTTTCACTCATTGTGCCTCTCCTAGCTTTTTCAAAAAGAAAATTTTGTCCTCCGGTATTTCCTTTCAATTTTGACCTTTTGGCTTATTGTGCCTCCTAGCCTTCAAAAACTTAATTTTTTTCCAGTATTTCCTTTCATTTCTGATCTTTCACTCATTGTGCTTCTCCTAGCTTTTTCAAAAAGAAAATTTTGTCCTCCGGTATTTCCTTTCAATTTTGACCTTTTGGCTTATTGTGCCTCCTAGCCGTCAAAAACTTAATTTTTCTTCCAGTATTTCCTTTCATTTCAGATCTTTCACTCATTGTGCTTCTCCTAGCGCTAAAAATAAAAATTTTTCCTCCGGTATTTCCTTTCGATTTTGACCTTTTGGCTTATTGTGTCTCCTAGCCTTCAAAAATTTAATTTTTCTTCCAGTATTTCCTTTCATTTCAGATCTTTCACTCATTGTGCTTCTCCTAGCCCTAAAACCAAAAATTTGCCTTCCGGTATTTCCTTTCGATTTTGACCTTTTGGCTTATTGTGCCTCCTAGCCTTCAAAAACTTAATTTTTCTTCCAATATTTCCTTTCATTTCAGATCTTTCACTCATTGTGCTTCTCCTAGCCCTAAAACCAAAAATTTGCCTTCCGGTATTTCCTTTCGATTTTGACCTTTTGGCTTATTGTGCCTCCTAGCCTTCAAAAATTTAATTTTTCTGCCAGTATTTCCTTTCATTTCAGATCTTTCACTCATTGTGCCTCTCCTAGCTTTTTCAAAAAGAAAATTTTGTCCTCCGGTATTTCCTTTCAATTTTGACCATTGGGCTTGCTGTGCCTCTTAGCCTTTAAAAATATAATTTTCCTTCAGTATTTCCTTTCATTCCTGATCTTCCCCCAGAGCTTCCCGAATCTTATGAACAATAAGATTTCTTCTTTGATTGTCAGGTTTTCTTATCGTCTTCAAATTCTAACTAAATAATTAGCAGCCTTGAAATCAACACCTAGAACCGCTCGAAATCTATTCAAACTTATCAACCTCTAGCTCTTATAGTACATAAATCCTCCTAGTTAGTAAACGAACGCTTCAAGTTTACTTTGCTATTGTGGTAAAGATATTAAAAGAATGAACATGAGAACATGATGAGAAAAAGTGAAAAAGACGAGAATGGAAGTGGAATAGTGGAATCGACGAAAAGACATAACAACATATGGACAAAGGAAGCAGTAAAACATAGAAAACGGATTGATCAGAGGAGCTCAAAAATGAGCGGGCGATACTTTGTATTTAAAGTTTTAGAGCCCATATGTATGTATATACCATATACGGTGAGATCCAAAATGAAAAAATATATACAACTTTCTCAAAATGCCGCCATACTTATATTGCATTATTTCAGTGGCGTGTACGTTTAATAAGAAGATATGACATTAGAATATTGAAACACGTGATGTGATCACTAAAACAATAAATTAACTTTCTCTAAAGTACGTTGAGTACTTCCGTTGTTGTAGTACAAACAGATAATATAGAATTTGTAACGAAAATAGAAAAGGAAATAGTTAATGCATATACAGGAAAGAATAACCAAATCTTTTGACATTTTTCATTATTATTTGATATTGACGTACGCTTGATTATTCTTTCCTGTATATGCATTAACTTTTGTATAACATTTCCTTTTCTATGTTTGTTACAAATTCTATATTATCTGTTTGTATTACAACAACGGAAGTATTGAACGTGCGTTAAAGAAAGTAAATTTATTGTTGTAGTGATCAAATCAGGTATTTTAACATTCTAATGTCATAAAGCGTACGTCAATGTCAAATAATAATGAAAAATGTCAAAAGATTTGGTGATATTACTAGAATATAATCAGTTGCTATATTCACTCAGAACTTTGGAAATAAATATTTAGTACCTGGTAGACCGAGCCTTGCTCGGAGTTCCCAAAATTTTTTGAATAATTTTGAACCAAATAATAACTCCCTTTATTTTAGTTTCGATATTTAATTTTTATTGTATATTTCAAATATATATAGTAGCACATATATATTATCAGTTTATAAGGTTAAAAGTATGTGAATTTACATGTTGTTGTTAGTTTTCTTTTATTAACATACAACTTTCAGCGCCATCCATGGTTTAGTAGTAAAGTTTTAATTACTTATAATTTCGGTTGGCTGCATGATGTTAACAAAAGTTGCTAACTCACGTTTAGGCCGAAATTGGTGAAAACCTAGACTAAATCGATTGAATCGAGACCGGGACCATGCTACATCGTTTTTTTGTCTCCAAAAACTCGCAGATACTAAACTGTAACAAAATCTTGAGGGTAATTTTCGATAACACATTTTATGCACCGCAGAAATAGGTAAAAGCGGGACAAAAAAATTTTCTTGGGACCGGGATCATGCTAGATTAATTTTGTGTTCTCGAAAATCCGCAGATACTAAATTGCATAAAAATGGCTAAAGTAATTTTCGATTACCAATTTTATATACCGCAATACCAGAAATGTGTGTAAACCGGGTCAAAATGGATTTTACCTATATGACAAATGCTGATAGCGCTTGCTCTTTCTAATCAATGGTGCTTCGTAATAAACGAAACGATCGAATAGCAGTACGCATTCTTGTAATTATTTAAATAAAAAATTTTTGAAAATGTAATTATTATCGTATTTGTTGTACATTGTTCTAGGTATTAATGTTACTTGCATACATAAAATATATGTATAAATCGCCCTCTTTAAGTCGAACATCAACAACAATCGTGCGTCGTCAGGCTTGGCAAGAATAGCATAATTTGGGGTGCCACACGAAAATTCGACTTACAGAGCTTCGCCCGCGGTATTAAGTTTTTAAATCGAAGCATTCACGTCGCGTATACTTGCGAAATTAGCATATTAATGCCAATCGCAAACACTCGCTTAATCCTACCTTATACAGCCTTATAATATACCTCGCCGGCGTTTCGGATCGTCACAGCCGTCTTCACAGGTACGGTTCGTCGACGGAAACCGGCGGATAGCTGTAACATCTAGGCAATTTATATCCAATTACCGCCTCGTCGTAATTCGACGTAACGCAACGGCCGGAGAAAATTAGTCGAAGCGAAATTGCAATCTTTCCTCCTTGATGAGCCCGGCGCGTACTCGCGTTACGCGAAGCGAGGCCTGAAATCTCGGAATTTAAGAAATAATTATCCGGTTACGTGGTAGGTGCAGGCGCCGCTGCGTTGATTACGAAACGGAAAATCGGCAAAGATTAGGATAAGGACCGTAAGGGGAGTTTTAATGAGGGGGTAGTGCTGAGAGGTAACTATTGTTCGAATATCGGGTTTACTACGGCAACTTTCAACGTGTCGTCATGGTGAAATTTAATTATTTTGTTTTCGTTGGAAACGTTGGCGAAGATTTTAGGGAAGAAGCAACCGAGAACGTTGTTTCGCTTTTTACCGATTTCAGAGAAGTAATTTGATTAAGGCCCAAAGAATCCGTTGGATGGGCCACATAATGAGACTTCCTAAAGATATAATACCCAAAATATCACTGGAGAGCGAAGCGAAGACCCAGGTCTAAACGGAAGAAACAAGTGGAGGAAGATATAGCGAAATTGGGGATCAGAAACTGGAAGGAAAACACTAATGATAGGCCAGAATGGAAGAAGATCACCATCCAAGCCATGGGCCTCCTAGACCTCTAGAGCTATTTATTACTTATTATTATTAATTTGATTCAAGAGTAACGCGTGTAGCATTTCTTTTTCGGTCGCTGATTTGGTATGCAAGCATCATGCAGGAGCACAAATTATCGTTAACTTTTGGAATTCAAGCTTGGCCGTCACCATCTTGGGGTGTATCCAACTCACCATTACCGGTTTCAGTCTCCACGTCCATCCCATTGCTCACACGCAAACTCACAAAATGTCCCTTTTGCAGTGCAATATTCCAAGTGACTCCTAAAGCTCGTCTTATCGTTAAGACCTACGTCAAGATTCTTAACATTTTCCTCCACTGGCAGATCACGTGCATACATTTTCAGACCCTTAATATCTATAAGGTTTCAATTTCGTGCAAACGTGATTAACTTGTTTTTTTAAAGATTAACTGACGACGCCTCGTTAGAATACCAATGCTCGGTGATCTTCATGGCTTGCCGCATCATATCATCATCATCATATTTATTTCATCCTTTAGACCAGAAATTAGCCTAAACAATAATGAAATCATTTTATAAGAAAAATCATTTATTATAAACATAAAAACATTTGACTTACAATAAGTTACGTGTGTACTAGTAAGGAAAGAAGTTGCATTTGGATGGTTGCATTTGATTTTCATTTAATACTTTCCCCATACGTGGATGTACGTTAAAAAAGGCATAAAAGCAAATGGTTTTCGAGTGATACAAGACGATTCCTGTATTATTTAGTTTTTAGCCCCTTTTTACAGAGGTTAGATGTGGCCAAAGTGATCAATATTTTTCATGCTTCTGTGACTAAATTTCCATATTAATTTCGACGAGTAAGCCAAAACGTATTTAAATCTTCAAATCTAAATTGCAGTTGTAGCGTTTTGTCGACAGACATTTCGTTGAGCTGGTCGTAAATCTCAATTGGCAATCTCAGCAGAGGTAACAACGGTTTGACTAAACGGATTCAGTACCCATCTCCTCCAGAAATCATTTTGATCTTCCGGAAAATACTCCACCAACTGAGTCTTTAGCTCACGCAAAATGGATCTTTATGCAATCTAAACTGTGGTGAATAATAGTGTCCTGTTCATCCAAACTTTTCTCTATACAATCCGAAGTAGGTGGGAACATAGGAAAATCTTTGCTTTGAAGGCGGATAATCCAGATATCAGGCTTCTTAAAGGAAAGCATGAACTTTTTCTGTCATTAATAAAATGTTTTTATCACGTCCTTGTAACTTCACGTTCAAGTCGTTTAAATATGAAAATACATCGGCTAAGTAAGCCAAAAACAAAAACATAGGCTCATTACTCTGCAAAAACAATGAGAATTGCGTCTGTTTATCGTGGAAAAATATTCATCTCGCAATTCCAATAACCGAGTTAACATTTTGCCTCGCGATAACCATCGTACTTCTATATACAAAAGAAGAGATTTTCTATTTTCGCCCATTGCTAGTCTAGAGTGTAGACTACCAATGTAACATCGGACAAATCAATAATGCGAGGACTATCCAGAAATTAACTTACGTTTTGCAATAAAGACAAATTAAAGTGACAGTTGACATTTGCTTATTATATTCATATGATAGTCTAAACACAGACCGGGTGAATTAAACTGGGTAGAGGGGCACAATACGCCATCGAGCTTCGGTGCGGTGAGTTAGTAATCACGGCCTTAAAAATAAAAGGGACACCTCGGACCCATTTCAAATAAGAGGAGTACATACTTCATTTCACTTTTACATCTGTTCAAAATTTAGTTACTTACTTAATCTTAACCCTTATGCCCTTCCGGGTGTTGAATTCGTGGAGTTAAGTCGCGTTGGCATTTTATCCCAATTATTATTTTTTACGATGATTCCTGTTTGCCAATCAATCGGAGCTACACCTGTGTTAAAAACTTTGTTAATCAATATTTTTAGGGTTTTAATCATTTCTTCGTTTCCAGCCTTAACCATGTCTACCATTATGTCGTTACTTCACAGCGCTTTCCTGGTCTTCATTGCTCCGATTACCACTCTCACAAGGGGAACGTCAAGGTTGTGAATAACGGATTTTGATGTGTCTCGAACATGTTATAGAGGCACCTCCCACGAGTATCTTGCTACCAGCTTCTGTAGCCATTCGCCCTAGTTCTCGAGAAAATTGCGAAAGTTTTCCTAATGGACTTTATATAGCGTTTATCTTAATAAGTGTGTAAAGAAGTGAGTATAGTGCAGTGGTTAAGTTCCAGGCCTATTACGCTGGCGATCCGTGTTCAAATCCTGCTCTTGTAGTTTTTTTCTCAATCTCATTGCATATGATACTAACAAATATATTTAATTTCATGCAAATTTGTTCAAAAATAATATTTTTCGCCATGGTAATTTTATTAATAAAATGATGATATTTTAAATCGCTTAAGAAAATTAAAGGTGATTTTTGACACAAAATGATGTATGTAGTTCCTTGTGGCTAAATTCGGCTATTTCTTCAGAAAGAATATTTAAGCGTTTAGAATCAAAATTATTTGACTCTTTTTCTTTAAATGCTTTGGCCACTTTTTACTTTTTGCGCGACAGAAACTGAATCATCAATAAAAACCAAACCGACTGCTTCTTCGATGAGATACCATAAATGCCCACAAGAATTCTTTGATGTTGCTTTTGACATGTTTTCACTTATTTTATTATAAAAATAAAGGTTGCTTAAAAACATCAAGTCCTGGGCCGATGCTTTGTAGGCAAAAGGAGCATTACAATACGCTTTTATCTATATCTTTAAAATAAATATACAAATATTCTTCAATCCTTGCAATTCCGCCCGAGTCAATTTTAGTTTAAAATATAAAAATAGTTTAAATTATGATCACTAGTGATAAAACGATTTAATTATAACATTTGATTGTGAAATTTAAAATACATACCATGGTGCACATTTGCTTCCGATTAATTTTATTAATAAAGTTAGTATGGCGAAAAATATTTTTGAACAATTTTGCATGAAATTAAATATATTTGTTAATATCATGTGCAATAAGATTGAGAAAAAAACTACAAGAGCAAGATTCGAACACGGATCGCCAGGGTAGTACGCCTGGAACTTAACCACTGCACTATACTCACTTCTTCACAAACTTATTACGATTGACGGTATATAAAGTCCGTTAGGAAAACTTTCGCAATTTTCTCGAGAACTTGGCCGAATGGCTACAAAAGCTAGTAGCAAGATACTCGTGGGAGGTGCCTCTATAACATATTCGAGACACTTCAAAATCCGTTATTCACAACATTGACGTTCCCCTTGTCAGATCTTCTTCTGTTATACTATTCGATATTTATTGGCCTCGTTCTCTTGGATTATGAAATTCCTCACTTGTACATTCTGTTGTAATTATTTCGTTTCCTTCTAGTAAATCGTTGAAATATTTTCTCCATCTCTCTATAATTCTTTCTTCTTCCCTAATAATATTTCCATTTTCATCTATTATGTTTTTCACGGTTGTTACTTTACCTTTTCTAATATTCTTTAGAACGGTAACGAAGGGTTTTAGATTTTCCTCGTACGCCGTCTTCAGCTTCTCTTCTAAAGTCTAACCAGAATCTTCCTTTCCTTGTTTTTACTAATCTTTTTTACTGGTTTCCTTTCTTTCTTGTAATTTTCGTCGTCGGTTAAAATTTAATAAGTCCCTCAATTAATGTACAGAGAATAATTTGAGAAACGATTATAGTCACTCCGTTCGTTCTTCTGTTTCTGATATAATACCTTTTCCTCGTGTTTTATGAAATTTAATATCAATTTTGGGCAAAGTAACGAAATCATAATTACGAAACCGATCGGAAATTTCCCGATGATTACGTTCCTCTCCAATTCCGACTGTCATCGATTTCGAAAGGGGTTTTGGGTGGTACATTCGCGTACAACGCAACGCACCATACGTACGTACACTCGTGGAAGGTCTAAATGCCCGCCCCATCCCCGGCGTATGCGCTCAAATGGGGGACATTTAGAGTTTACATGAGTGTACGTACGTCGATGCTTCCCTGTCCTACGCAGACGGGCGCTTTCATCGCCCTAATGAATTTACAATAACCGGTACGCTCCGAATCATCTCCATTACGCGCGGCACTTCTGTATTTTCCGGCCCATTAATTAAATTGTTTTTAATTGTCTTTCGACTGCGCCGAGCCCGACCTACGAATTACGAACGACATAAAACCGATTTTAATTGGAACGCGTACGACGGGGGCACTCCGTCGCCGGTACAAGGGGAGGGAACACCGCCGCGTCGGATAATCAAATAGAATCGCGAATAGGTACTCGACGTATATGTAAATACGTACCGTATGATGTCGTATGTATGTCACATATACATCGTCGCGCTTGGCGATTGTTATTAGTTTGACCGATGTGAGATTTTAACAACGAATTAGATTTGAAGATGTACTACTCTGATATAATACAAGAGCAAGAGAAAGATAGATGGATAGATATGGATAGGTTTGTGGCGATGACGATTTGGGTTGGGTTCGGAAAGTTAAAATATGTATTGAAAACAGCCTAAAGCCCGTTTTACATTATCATATTAAATTGTACCAAACAATTGAATACTATTTTATAGTACAATGTAAAACGCTTTACCTGTCTTTTGTACAAGATTATTGCATAAATTTAGACGCCATCATTCGTCAGGACTATTACATATGTATTAAGTACCAACTTGTACAAAAATTCCGTTTATGATTCTGTGCCATGCTACATCCTCGTTTAAAATTGTACACCAGTATCACACAGTATTTACAAATATTTCGCATAACCTCCAAAAAGATTAAATTTATGCTTAGCTAATACCACTAATACTTTTAGTAAAACGTTCAATAAAAACATTCGCGGACGCGACCACAGTATAATGTACAAACCCACGTTTATTTTATACTATAATAGGACTGGACAAGACGTAAACATAAGAAAATGAGGTTAGATTGGAATAGGTGCAATGCAGACTAATGAGCAGACGCAAGTCAAAACATTTAGTATTAAAATAACACAGGTTCTAATTTCATACAATGATTTTGCGCGGAAAAATAGTACAATGTTTTATATTGTACTATAAAATAGTATTCAATGTTTACCTACAATTTAATACGATAATGTAAAACCGGCTTAACACTTGAAGGACAAAGATATGTGACACTATATCTTCCCCGTCTACCAATTTCATCTTCTCTGCTTCCATTTGCAATTACGCTTCTGTATTCACAGCAGAACTAACTGGTATTTACATTTCGATGATTTACATTCGTTCCACAAAATTTCCAAATAATGTCATTTTGACTGATTGTAAGAACGTCCTTGTGGCAATTGAAATGTTGCTCTTCTTCCAACGATAACCCTCTTATATTTCGAATTAGAGATTACTGGAGACCCATTCCAATAGCATTAATCTCATTCTTGTGTTGCCCTCACATTACCAATTTGGTTAAATATTGCTCCACAATGAATGTTATTCCTGGTGCTTGGAAGTATGTATTGGTTACTCCAATTCCAAAAGTTAGTCAACCTACACAGGTAAATGACCTGCGTCCCATCTGGTCCCATTGGCCAAGGAATTCAGATATAAATGGAAAAAAGATCGGTTAGGTTCTCTTTTTCTTTTCTTATTTTAAGATTCAATTGAATATTCCCAGTCATTCTTGCTATCCTGTCGTCCCTTTTGTTAACAGATCTTTCATTACTACGGTTTCTAGACTGGGATCATACTGGGATTTAGCCATTGCCTTTTCTCCTTACATTTATACAGAATTAATATCTCTGAATCTCCGAATTGTGATTGTGGTGAATTGTATGCACTTCGGTTTATACGGTTGTTGAAGATGCTTGCCTCGAGCTAGCGAAACACGTGTCACCGATTTTATTATAAACAATTGTGTGGTGAGGAGTTTACCGATGTGATATTTGTGTCACTGACATTAATCAATAATCACCTATTTTTCAAATACTTAGGCGTCTTCACACTGATAATTTATGTCAAGCTTTGATTGGGTTAGATATTTTCCCTCCTCATTCTATTCATTTGTTATTAGCATCTTGTAGTTTTAAAATATATGTATAATATAAATATTTATATTTATGTTTGGATTAGCAAGAAAATAATTTCGGTTTTGTAGCCTGAAATAAAACTCGCTTTTTTATACAGAAATTCGGTCTTGATCATTAAAAAACCGAACTATGTGCTATTTAAGGTCAACATCATTTCTGAAAGTTTTACCGTTCAAAGAAAACTTCGAAATAAACGGTAATCTGATGATCCCAGATCAGAGCTGTATGCAGTATGCGACTTCAATTGCCAACCAAACTCCAATAATTTCCCACGAGTTACTAAAGATGTCTGAGGTCTTGCATTATCATGATGCAACACAATGCCTTTGCGGTTTTGCCAATTCTGGCCGTGTTTCTTTGGTTGCTTCATCCACTTTCCATTAGTTGTTGACGGTAAATATCCGAATTAATCGTCTGGTTTCATGGAAGCAGCTCGAAATACGCAATACCTTCGTAAGCCGACCAAATTGACAGCGTGATCTTTTCTGATAAAATTCCTCTTTAGATGTGCTTCGTGTTGGTTCATCACGCTTACACCATGATCGTCTTCGAATGATGTTTACTGCACATGACCCACTTCTCATCACCAATGATGATTCTTTTCAAAAAATGGTTGATTTTTTGGGCTTGAGATGCATACCGCGAATATTGATTCGTTCAATTCATACGGAACCCAAACATCGATCTTCTTAACGAGTCCGAGACATTTTAAGCGATTTTCAATTGTCATGTGCGATAAATTTAACCTTTCTGTCATCTCTGAAAACAGTTATATGACGATTATCTTCAATTAAGGCGTTGATTTGGTTATCATCAACTATCTAGTTATATTTTCACTGACGAAGGTGTTCCGAAAACGTTTGTAAACGTTCTGAAAATATAACTATCGCTCAAACCAGCCTTGTTTTATTGACCTATTAGTGGTAGATCTCTATCATATAAGTTATCATCAACTTCAGTAGGTCGGCCAGAACGCTAGTCATCTTTGAGTGAAAAATCAACAACACGGAATTTTTTGAACCAATTCTGACAGGTGAATTTTGTTATGATTTTAACACCATAAACTTCACATATCTCTTTGTGAGCCTCAACAGCTTTTCTTTTACGGAAATAGAAACGTGAAATATGTCGAAAATGTTCGTTTCTGCACTCCATCTCAGGATTGACCTTGAACTAAGAGCAACTAACAAAATTACGCACAACTTGCTTCTGAAGTAACCTAATGATGCCTGATATCAAATGTCAAAAGAAGAAAGCCATAAAATTGGCATAAGTCATTCAAAACAATAACCAATAGCTCTCGATGTGTAGCAAGCGAAATTACTTTCTTGTCTCCGGGTATTAATTCCGCTTTCACAGAATATGTTTCTAACCATTGGCCTAACTTTAATCTTTTCTTTTCCGATGGCTCTAAGTATTCTAATCCAGATTCTATCTCTTTAGGTATATTTTCCCCGTCTACCAATTTTATCTTCACTGCTTCCATTTGCAATTATGCATCTATTTTCACAGCAGAATTAACGGGTATTTACATTTCGATTATTTATATTCGGTGTACTAAGTTTCTGAATAATGTTATTTTTTCTGATTGTAAGAGCGCTCTTATGGCAATTAAAAATGTTCCTCTTGTAATAACAACCCCCTTATTTTCCGAATAAGAGAAATGTTACAGGATGCTCATTCCAATAACATCAATATCATTATGTGCTGGATTCCCGGACACTGTGGAATTGAACACAATGAAAGGGCAGATTTGTTAGCTAAGTCAGGAAGATACAGGCCAATATATAATATTAAAATTGGTTACAAAGATTTATTTCATGATTTGACCAAGGAGCTCAGTTATAGATGGAAAGAAGATTGGTTAGCCTCTTCTCCACTCCGTGGTAGATCGTATTTTAAGATACAGTCGGATATTCCCAGCCACCCTTGGTTTTCTGTCATCCCATTTGTTAATAGATCTTTTATCACAACGATGTGCAGGTTGAGATTTGGGCATGGTCTTTTCCCTTCTCATTTACATCGAATTAATTTATCTGAATCTCCCAATTGTGATTGTGGGGAGTTGGGTGATATTAATCACCTATTTTTCAATTGTTCACTTATTCGTTGTCACATTGATAATTTAATTCAAGGTTTGATTGGGTTAGGATATTATCCGCCTCATTCTATTCACTCTTTACTATCATCTTGTAATTTTAAAATCTATAAATGTCTGTATGTTTTCCTAGTAAATTGTAAAATCCTTTTGTAACTCATTCCTTTTCTTTTTTCTTATCCGTTCCTTTAGGTGGTGGTATATGTTTTTTCCGAGGCTCCATTTCGGGCTGTCTTTAGGGTCGCTGGAGCTCCGGCCCGAGAAAAGTCTCTCCTATATATGTATTTCCCTTAAATTTCTCATCACAGGTTAACGGTGCCCTTTATAATGGTGTATGGTGAATGAAAAGAGCTACGGATAGCTCAAACACCAACTAAAATAATAATAATAGAATAGAATACTTTCTTGTCAACCTCAACAGTAAAATTTGAAATCCTTATCTAACGCAATCCTTTTTTTCTTATCCGTTCCTTTGGGTAGTGGTATATCCGTGGCTCCATCTAGAGATAACATAATTTTAATTCCATTCACATCATATTTATTTATCTATAGAATATAAATTCTAGAAAAATAGCAAATAGGAGGCAATAATACGAAGGAGTGGTCCACTATTTTATTTATTAGTTTTATTTTAACAATTCACAAACTCATTTTATAATACAAATTAAATAATAATATTTTTATTATAAAGAACTGTTTCATACAGACCAACGGGTAGACGGTTTTGGGACGGGCGTTTAGATTGTGACAATCGCGGCGTATGCGCTCAAAAGTGGGACATTTACAGTTTCCAGGAGTGTACATGTGCCAGCCATCCAATTCTTCGAGTTTTAGCCTTGCTAACCGAGCTGTTAGTTAAAGTGCTATATTATACCAGCCAATAGACAATTCCCATACTTCATGCGAAATCCCGAAACTTATTCTATGTAATTAACGTAAGTAGAACTAGAAAAAACTAAAGAAGCTGGTACCTAAAACCTGATAAAAGAATCTTACAACCAAATTTGAATAAAACGGAATATCATCGTATTTACGTGTACGTACTTATACAAAACAAATTATAAAAATTCCGCAATACGTACTTCGCCGAACTCAACTGTGCTTTAATATTACGGCGAAAAGTTTTTCCTCATTTTTCTTCGTTTTTTTTTTCGTCTTCTTCTTACTCCGTACGTAACAAAAGAAAATCGAAAGTTTTTAGGCTCGCTTTCGAGCCAGGTCGACCCGGATGGATACGTGATATGTTGACTTTTCGCTAACAATCTTATTTTTCTTTCGTAAAGTTTCCCCATCACGATAACGACTTCCAAAACATTCGCTAAACTCGGGGAAGAAGGAGTTTAGTTTATCTCGTCGCGCTCATAAAATGTCGCTAAAAGAAGTATATCTCCGACGGGCATATACATATGTTATGTATGTGTGTTTGTTTGTTTGTGAGGCGGGAATGTACACACGTATCATTAGAGATGACGATTCTACGGTTCTATTGTTGATTTTAGGTTTTTTTCGTTTCGGACAATTCGAGGTCGTTTTCGACCTCGAATCTACCCTTCGATAACTAGAAAATAAATCCGGGGGCGCACTGGGAGAAGAAGGAAAAAATAAATATAAATCGTTTCCTCTGTATACGGAATATTTTTATATGTATTATATTTTATTGTGTTAAGATATTCATGAATTGTTTTTACAGCATCTTCGTTACTATCAGCCATGGACCACGCGTCCGATCCTTGCGTAGATTTTTTCCAATACGCTTGCGGAACTTGGAACAAGAAGAACATCATTCCGGAAGATAGAAGCTCGATCAGCACCTTCGAGGTGATGGCCGACCAATTGCAAATCATCCTCAAAGGTAAATCGAAACGACGATTTAAAAACAACAACAGAAAAAGGAAGTGAAAATTCAATTTTTTATTTCTAAATCCAATAGGTGTGTTGGAAGAACCGATTAACAGCAACGATAACGAAGCCACGATCAAAGCGAAGACCTTCTACAACACGTGCATGGACATCGGTTCGTTGAATCTTTCGCGCGGAAAATTTCCGCCACTTACGTTCCTTCCTTTCTTTTCCCCCTTTTTTCTTTTTCTTTTTCCAGTACAAATCCGAAGGATAGGAGACGCTCCCCTGGTAAACGTGCTGACCGCGCTCGGCGGCTGGCCCGTCACGCAGTCGAATTGGCAACGACCGAATTTTTCGGTCGAAGTGCTGCTGGGGAGGATACGCGGGGATTATAACGAAGGGGTGCTGGTCGAACAGTGGGTAGGACCGGACGACAAGAACAGCTCCGTTAACATCATCCAGGTGCGCACAAAGTAAGAAGTATGTAGACACCTTCATTTTAAGATTAGATCTTTTGGCGAATGTTTTAAGGAAAAATTTGCTTTGTTTTTTGTTTTTCTTGTTTCGCAATTCGATTAAAATATTGGGTATCTTACTCGCGCCTAAATTTACTCACAAGAGGAATGATTAAAGACAGTAATTAAAAGTCGAAAATAGGATATATGCATAAACTCTATTTATAATTTAATCAAATACTTGAACAACAATAATTACTGATATCATTTCAGTTCTGTATAAAATACATTATTTCTAATATAAAATGATTATTGAAAACTGTTATTTTAAATTCCCGCCGAAACAAGTGTGACGTATAAATATTTATTTACATTTCGATGTTTTCCGTTTCCATGGTTACCTACAGTTAGTTTGACAGTTAGAAAAGATTTTTTGACATACAGAACTAATCTATAAATTTCATATTCCAATTACATGTTAATAATATAGGAATTAATATGAAATGTACAGCATCTCTATTAAATTATTAAATATTTAACTAATTTCGACGGCTTTGAAACAACCGTTTGAGTGAATGAATTCCGCCAACTTAAACAGGTGAATATTCAGTAAATTATCACTTTGCGCCTTTACAAACGCGTTTTCGGTAATTTCAGCCATTCTAGAGAATCAAGTAGGAATTTAAAAACGTATTACATTATTACAGATCAATATTTCTTTACGAAAACGTTTTTAATAGAAGTAACTGAGAACTAATGCTTGTAAATAAATTTAGTGACGTCACCAGACTCGCCGAAGATACTCGTAAGGTCGCAAGTGTTGGTCGAAGACATTCGAATAATTTTAATTTTAATTAAAAGATACAACATATTTCTTACCTAAATAAATGTTATATATAGCAAATAGACAGCTAATTATATAATTATTTCAATAAAAATATGTTAACCCGATTCAGTTATCTTTGACGTCTGTCAAAATAACCGTTGACAGTCAACAGATGAATCAATGTAGCCGATTGTTCAGGCATCCCAAGTTAAATTAGGAATTTCAAACTCAACACAGTTGACATTGATCACTCGATATAAAAAATAATTTCGAAATAAGACGACTTGCACAATCGATGGGCAAAAATCAAAAATATGTTTTTAGCCTATATCCCTAGTCGAAATGTTTCAATTATTTCTTCTATCGCGATATCAATATGAGTTAAAGAGAGATCACCCTGACAATTTCTTTCAAATACGAACAGATTTGTACATTACAACCTGAAACATCGATGGAAATACAAAAAAATATTGAGGCTCAAGTCATTTTGCTTTAACGGCTTTTATTAATTATAAAAATCATCTATCACCTTCTTTTTATAGCAATATTCCGTAAGTTAGAGAAAGATGGCGTTAGCAGCTTTTATTAAATATAAGAGATAATTTCGCAAATACAACGGCTTGCACGATCCATCAGAATCTTTGGAAACTGTCACTGCTTTCTGTCTGAGAGCCTCTAGGGAAAGTTAATAGTTACAACTATTTCCTCCACCGCGATATCCGGTCAGTTAGAGAAAGATCACTCTAAATGTAAGCCATTTTATTAGATTTAATAAAAGGAATTTCAGAGGTCTTTCTCTAACTGATTATTATATATTTATAATAATAACAATAATAATAATATTTATTTGGAATCACGGAAAAATATAATGCCTAGAGTAAGACACCCGATAGTTCTTACCATTACCACGGAGAATTTCAATACCTCCAAACGTGTACGTATTTCGACAACTACGTTGTCATCCTCAAAGGAAAGAAGGCATCTCGTCTGAATGTTGATTAACACGCACAGCCTAAGAAAGTATGGTTCACCACATCTGAGTACACATTCAGAATCCATATGATGAAGAGCTGTGTTAACAAGAATTTGCGATTTGCGCTTTCTCTTCTCTGGCAACTAAGTTGTACGACCTTGAAGAATTGTGTTAACAAGGATTTCAGAATACGACTTCTTTTATTTGACAAACAAGTGGTCATTCTCAGTAGCTACAACCTTGAAAAGCTGTGTTGATAAAAATTGACGATCCACATCTTCTGTCTTTTGGCAACTAACTTGTACAACCTTGAAGAGGTTGTGTTAACAAGAATTTCAGAATTAGGCTTTTTGTCCTTTGGCGACTTAGTTGTCATCCTCAGTGGATACGACCTTGAGGACCTGTGTTAATAAGTATTTACAACTCATGGCTTCCATTCTTAGGTAATTAACTTGTCGTCCTCAATGAGTACGACTTTGAAAACTTGTGTTAACAAGAGTTTCAAAATTACCCTTTTGTCCTTTGGCAACTCAATTGTCGTCCTCAAAGAATACGACCTTGCACATCTGTGGTAACAAAAATTAACACGTTACGTCTTCTGTTTGTTTGGAAACTAAGTTGTCATCATAACTAGATACGACCTTAAGAAGTGGTGTTAACAAGAATTTACAAGTTGCGCTCTCCGTTCTTCGGCCGAGCCCGTGTTAACAAAGACTGACAACATATTTCTTCTGTTCTTTGGCAACGAAGTTGTCATCGTCAGTTACTACGACTTTAAAGAACTGCATTAACAAGAATATTATAATTGTGTTTCCTATCCTTTGGGAACTAATTTGCCACCCTCAGTGGACGGTCTTGCAGTGTTGTGTTAACAAAAATTAACATATTCCTAATATTCTCTGATAACTAAGTTGCCATCCTCAGAGGATACGAGCTTGTAAAGCCTATGTTAACAAAGATTAACAAGATATTTCTTCTGTTCTTTTGCAACTAAGTTTGCTTCTTCAGTGAATACGACTTTGAAGAGTGTTAACAAAAAATGACACGTTCTGTCTTCTGTTCTTTAGCAACTAAATTGTCATCCGACTTTGAAGAGGTTTATTAACAAGAATTTCAGAATTACGTTTTCCGTCCTTTAGCAATTAAGTGGTCATCCTTAATGGATGCGACCTTGCAGAGCTGTGGTAATAAGGATTGATAAGTTACGTCTTCTGTTCTTTGGCAACTAAGTTGTCATCCTCAATGGAGACGACCTTAAGGAGATGTGTTAATAAGAATTTGCGATTTATGCCTTCTCTTATTTTGGCAACTAAGTTATATAACCTTGAAGAGCTGTGTTAACTAGAATTTCAGAATTAGGCTTTCTGTTAAAATTAAAAAATGGCTACAGCCTTAAAGAGATGTGTTAACAAAAATTGACGACCTACATCTTCTCTTTCTTGGTAAGTAAGTTGTCATCCTCAATGAGTACGAATTTTTCAAAGTATCAACAAGAATTTCGGAATTACGCTTTCTGTGATTTGGCAATTAGACGGTGATCCTTGCAGAGCTGTGTTAGCAAAAATTGACATCCTACATCTTCTATTCTTTGGTGACTAAGTTCTCATCCTCAGTGGATACGACCTTGCAGAGCCTGTGTTAACAGGAATTGACAAGATATTTCTTCTGTTCTTTTGGAACTAAGTTATCATCATCAGTTAATACGACCTTGAAGAGCTGCCTTAACAAGAATTTCAAAATTACACTTTTTGTCTGTTTGTAATTAAGTGATTATCCTCAGTGGATAAGACTTTGAAGAGGTATGTTAGCCAAAAGCTGACGAGTGAAGTCTTCTGTTTTTATGGCAACTAAGTTGTCATCCTCTGTAGATACGACCTGGAGTAGCTGTGTTAACGAGAATTTGCGAGTTACGCCTTCTCTTCATTGGGAATTAGGTGGTCATCCTCATTGCATAGGACCTGATGAAGATGACAACTTAGTTGTCGAAATACGTGTATGTGTAAAAGTAAGAACTACTTATTTTATTCGAATTCATTCCCGCTTTTTCTCATAATAGTGCTGATAAATTCCCACTTTTAAGCGTAGAGGAAGAAAATACTAGGAGACCCCCGCTATTCTTCGCCCCTTAATCTAAATATCCAACCCGGGATATTATGCAAACGCGTTCGATAAGAATAGCGCGGGTCTCCGTCGTCTTATCCCCCTTTTCGAGAATCACGTTTCTTTGCTCCCCGTTCGCAGCTGGATCAGACGCAGCTGGCCCTTCCCAGCCGAGATTACTACCTGAAGTCGAGCAGCGAGGGCGACATGCAGGCGTACCACAAATACATGACGAACGTGGCGGTGTTGCTGGGCGCTAACAAGACCACCGCCGCCGAGGAACTCAGGCACGTCGTCGAATTCGAACGAAAGTTGGCGAACGTAAGATGATCGTTAAGTTCTCTTTCCCTCCGGAGGTTTGCGCGTGTGTGTATGTGTGTCTGTGTGTTTGCGGTTCTGTATTCGCGTTCCTGTTTCGTTTCCTGCCGTCCATCCCGTGTGTGTGTGTGTGTGTGTGTATGCGACCGGAATCCCTCATCTATCTCGCGCTCCTTTGTTTTTATCCGTTTGGAACTGGGAGAAAAGGGGGAAGTTTGCTTTGCAGTTAGTTGCAATTTTGGTTGGAGATAACGGGAGGAAGGGGGAAAAGTTGATAAATAAGTTTTTGTTTTTGCGAGCGTGCAGGGGAATTTACTATTTTGAAATTACGATGAGATTGAAACGGGAAATCTATGGAAATTTTACACACCTCAACTACCACCTTACCACCACTTCACCACCATCTCACCACCATCTCACCGTCCTTATTGATTGGGTGAGTCGTTGCTGATTTATTGTAAAGGGATGAGTAGTTTACCTTATGCGTGAGCGTTTAGTGCATAAAGAAAATGTCCAAAGAAGAGATACGTGCCATCAGCGTAAAAAGCGCGAATCTAACGAAGATAATAATACATTGATTAAAATGATTTCTTCAGGATCTCGGACAGTAAAAGAGTCATCAATCAAAAGTGACTTATTATCTAATGTTTTAGGTTAAGTATACAGAGATATCAACAATTCCTGCCCACCACGTGACTAGCAAATTAGGCAACCCAAATGACAGTAGTTGGTAGTACACTATTGCTTTATGTAAAATATTGCAGAAAGTGGCGCGTTATAAAGTTTTAACAGGGGTGTACATTTTTAAAAGAGAAAGAAATTGTTTTTACTATTTTTTATTCACTTTTGACTTTATCGCTAGATAGATCGTAAGTTTTTAATATACGCCTCTCAATTTGAGATGGATTTAAGTTTAATGATTGCTACAATTTATTTACTTAGTTAGTCTAACAGCCGTTGTTACATTAAGAGTAAAAGGAAATAAATTAACCTAAAATAATTATTTTTATTTTATGGTATATGATATTCTACTTAGCTTACCTTACTCAGAAACGCAATCAAACGGCTGTGTACCGAAAAGTACAGTTCTGTTATTTGAAATGTGAAAAACACGTAAAGAATGGCAGCAAAAATTGTGAATAACGATTGTGCGCCTATGTCAAATGCTAGTATAATCCTAGTGATATACAAATACCATAAACCTATGGAAACAAAAAATCCCAAGGTTTTAACAAATTACTGGTCACGTGGTGGACAATCATTTTCGAAAAGTTTGTATAAATGTTGCATAAATAATATACATATTAATAAAAAAAAAGAGGGGAGTTGTCGTGGAACATCTGACAAGAGCGAAGCTCTTTGCGCACTTGATTCTTATTTGAATAAAAGGTAAAATTCTATAATTGAATAAGCAATGTATAACGAACAAGTATTTCATTTCGAAACCGATGATAAATAAGTTGAAGTTGAATTTGAAGTAAATTCGAGTCCGAGTAATAAGAGCGCGATCTAACGGGAAGAGACGTATATACGACGCCTTTTGCTCCTGCGATGAGTATGTGTGTGTGTGTGAGAGAGAGAGAAAGAACAATGAAAAAAGAAAGATAGAAAAGCGTCTATCTCACGATTTCAAACGTCTCACTTTTTCCCAGGTAACTCTCGCCGCAGAACCTCTCTAATAAAATGTTATCTTTATATTTGTGCCCAAAAATATTTTTTTATCAGTTACGTGGCTAAAACTGCATGGGTCAATGTTGACCCCTGTTACAGTATCTCCTGTAATTAAAATTATTATCGTACCCCGAAAACTTAAATGATTGCTTTTTCAGGCGTCCCTTCCTGAAGCGGATCGCCACGATACGAGCGCCATCTATAAGAAACTGACCCTGGCCGAACTACAGAAGATCGTGCCGCAAATCAAATGGCTGGAGTACCTGACGACCTTCCTGAACGCGGACATCACCGAACGGGAGCCGGTGGTCGCTTACGGCCTGTCGTATTTCATCGAAATGGGTAAAATATTGGCGGAAACGGACAGGCGGTAAGTGCCCTAAAACGAGACGTTTCGAGGCAATTCCCTCGTCGACGTCGGTCGTCCATAAACGTCGCCCGACTCCCAGCCCCGTTCCCTCCCTCTAAAACGGCCGTTTAATATATTTATTTTGGATCGAAGAGCGAGGCCAAATAGGGCAGAAATTTCCTTTTTATGACCACGACGACGAGGACGACGACACGTTGCCGCGTCCCCGCTTTAAACGCCAATTACGGATAGCGTTCTTTTATCGCGCGCCGTTTGACGGCCCGTCGATTTCGCGCTAGATTGTCTCATCTTTGGAGAATTTTACGAAAATTGCGAATAAAACGGACGTACGTAAAATGATGTTGATGTGTACGTCGATAAGGTAAGATTTTGATCGGCTACGACGAACGAGGGTTGGTTAAAAAGTCTGGTTTTTCGCCGTTTTCGTTTCGGTAAACTTCAACAAACCAAAAGTTAACCGATGACAGTAATAAAAACAAATAAGAAAAAGAAGACAGTGGCTTAAATAATAGATAAAATAAATAAAATTATCCTTTCTACGCCTTTCGGAAAAAGTCTAGATACGTATTTCGGCAACTAAGTTGACATCCTCGATTCTTTAACGGAAAATGAAGACACGGATTGCAGTTGAGAAAACAACTACGAAACGCGATTTACAAATTTACCACAGCCATCTAGCGAAAAGTTATTGAATCGTTTAAATAAACAGGAAAATCATGAAATTAGATTTCAAAAGGGATTAGAGAAACAAAATATGAGGCGTGCTCAACATCTAAGAACACTTCAAAGAATTTATTGGGAAACCCGAAAGACAAAACAGATTCGGAACAACGGACGGGTATCTATAAAATTGGTTGTAGGGAATGCGATAAAGCGTATATAGGACAGTTGGGACGTCCAGGATTTAAAGAACATGTGGCTCGACACGGGGCACGACAGAAGAATACAAAATTAAAAATTGATGAAACATGTTAATTCACCGCGAGAACTAGATGCACATGAAGCGGTACACATACTTAGAAAAACAAATTTTCTAAATCGTGATAGGGGGCGATTCAATACTCCGCCTTGTTCAATCTATTATAATTAACTAATATCTGTCTTTGTACGGTGTATTTATCATTTTAATCTTCTTCGGGCTTCTAGACAATGTGAAGACGTGTCGTCACGATTTATTAAACAAAAATTAGTGACAAAACGGTACATACAAAAATGTTTAACATTTAAAACTAATTCAAACCAGAAAAAGTACCCTTTTTTCTTTCTGTCACATGTTAGTAGAAATAACGTCTAGAAATTAGATTAATCTTCAGTCAGTGCAGGTCGTTTCCCTTTTAATGTCGTCGTTTCGCCTTAAATCCGTTACAGAGTCGTACACAACTACGTCCTTTGGCGATTGATAATGGCTCTCGTCCCGCATATGATCGACGATTACCAACGCGAACGGGTCGAATTCAGGAAGATCCTCTTGGGCATCTTAAGCGAGCGACATCGATGGTCGCAGTGCGTGGAGTGGACCAATAAGAAGCTGGGAATGGCCGTCGGGGCGCTATTCATTCGAGATAATTTCAATCACGATAGCAAGGTCAGTTGCCTCCGATTAAGAAGTACTTACGTTTTTTTTTTTTTTGTAAACACAATAGCGTAGGTTTCCATGGTCAAAGTCGGTGATGAAACTGTTTCCGGGATTAGACCTTAGTCTCATACTAAAATGTGGCAGCAATAAAATAATAATGAATGAAATAGAAATGAAAATAAAATGGACAAATAGTTGCCATTATTTTTGTTTATTATTATTTTATATTTTATTTTTAATTCCGTTCTAGCGCGAAAACTATTGCAGATACGAAGTTGGTTTTTATCCCATTCGATTCGCAGCCAAAATCTGCTTCTAGCGAGTTCCATTCGATCGCAATCGACCCATAAATAAAGTAGTGACAGCAATTTTAGTCCGGAATTAAAGTCTCGACTTTTAGTGAAATTTTGGTCATTCGATTAAGAATTTGGGTTAAAAACTCTATAGGCTTAAAGTATTTGAGGAGCTGATTACAGCGAAACAAACCGCAAATCACTAGGATTTCCTGTTGTGGAGATATAGGACTTTAAAAATTGAAAATTCATCTATGATATTCCCATAATCTTGCTCTGGTGCGAAAACTATCGCAGATACGAAGTTCGTTCTTATTCTATTCGATTCCTTGTCCAAATCGGCTTCTACGAAAGTCTACTCGATGACGACCGAGACATAAGTAAAGGGGCGATGGCAATTTATTTGAAATTTCTTCTAAAATCGATATCTCGATTTTCAGCGAAATTTTGGTCATTCGATGGATAATTCGGGTTAAAGACTCTAGAGGCTGAAAGTATTCGAGGAGCTGATTACAGCGAAAAAATCCCAGATCCTTAGGATTTCCTGTTCCGGAGATATAGGGCTTTAGAAATTGAAAATTCATATATGGTATTAGCATAATTTCGTTCTAGCGTGAAAACTATCGCAGATACGAAGTTCGTTCTTATTCCATTCGATTCCTAGACAAAATCTGCTTCTAGGAAGGTCTACTCGATGGCGATCGAGACATAAGTAAAGAGGCGATGGCAATTAATTTGAAATTTCTTCTAAAATCGATATCTCGATTTTCAGCGAAATTTTGGCCATGTATCGATTTTCAGCGAAATTTTGGCCATGTAATGAAAAATTCCTGTTCAAACTCTATAGGCTTAAAGTACTCGATGAGGTGATTGAAACGAGACAAGCTGTAGGTCTCTACGACTAACCGTTCCGGAGATACATAACCTTAAAGTTTGAAAATTCCTACCCGGAATTACCATAATTTGGTTCTAGCGCGAAAACTATTAGAGATGTCAAATTCGTTCTTGTTCCATTCGATTCTTTGTCGAAATCTGCTTCTAGCAAGATCTACTCTATCCATAAATAAAGGCGCGATGGTGATTTATTTGAAATTTCTTCCAAAGTGAAAATTTCGATTTCCATCGAAACTGGAACTTGGTATTTCTTTTGTAATTCCACACCTTTTGGAGGATTATTTTCCATCATTTTTGTTCGGTTTAGAAACGAACTGGAGGAACACCGATGGTTTTGGCTACCATAAATTATATGGATGTTTTTAGGCTTACCTTTAAGTGATTCATGGATAGAATCTCGTACTCAGTCGATTGAGTATTCAACGGTGAACCAAAACCGATAAACATTTCTGAGGCAATTATTTTTCAAACGAACCTTAAATTGGGGGACAATTCAAATTTTTCGTGTTTCAAATTGGGAAGTCGAGTTTGATGAATGTTGAAGATTTGCCTATTTGCAGGAGACCGCATTGACTATGATTCATACCATACGGGAAGCTTTCAACGAGCTTTTAGCCGAAAATCATTGGATGGATGACGAAACAAGAGCGGTAGCTAAGGAGAAAGCTGACGCCATGAACGAAAGGATTGGATACCCGCAGTTGATTACGAACAGCACTGAATTGATCAAGGAATACGCTAGCGTGAGTATATCGTCGATCTTTCTAGCGTGTTAGAGGACTGAAAAGGTTTTCAAAAAAAAAAAGCTGAGGCTATAAAATTTTGACAAGTTACAAAATAGTTTTAATTCACTGCTGATTTTCACTTTCCCTTCTTTTGTTTTGGAAATCATTGCCCTAACTAAATTAAAAATATTTACTTTAAATCTTTAAACTTTTGATCTTCTTCAACCTCTGGTACTAAGAACACCAAGAAAAGTTTCTCGTTTCTTCCTTGTTTAGCTTAACATAACCCAAGACGAATTCATGGCTAACATCCTCAACGTATTAAAGTACGATGCCGAACAAAACTTGCAGAAACTGAGGCAACCCGTGGATAAGGACAAATGGTCGACGGAACCGGCAGTTGTTAACGCCTTTTACAACCCCAACAAGAACGATATTGGTGAGTACAATACAAGGAATGCACAAACAATCTCATTTTCCTCCCAACTACTACGCGAATATAAGGAATGTTCAATATTTTCCATAACCGAACCCGGAGATTGTAAAATCTAAACTAACCCCGCTACGGAACCACCCTCTTCTTTAAAAACAAATTCGTTTTGTTTTTCCTTCACCTCCCATATCCTTACGGGAAACTCCGACGACGACTTTCGCCTCCCCCAATCTCCGGGGACGGCGCGAATAAGCATAGAATTTCGTCTGTTCCTCGATTGTAGTGTGTCCTTGCTTGGTATGCAAAACGCGTAAATCGACGAGGTAACGTACAGGGGATGGGCAAAAGTTCGAAAACCATGACTACCGTAACTGAAATTGTCAAAAACTTTGAAAACGTTGTAACGGAAAAATAAGATTCTTCAGCGAAAATGGACACAATCGTAGCCAAGTAACTGAGCAACCACATTGTTGCTAACGAAACTTCGTCACCGGAAATAGACATAACCAATAACTACCTAATCGAAATTGTTAACATTGCGACGAAAAAATAAAATGGAATGGATGAAAATAATCATTATCGTAAGTATCGTAACTAGACAACCGCAAATGTCAAAATGTCGACAGGAACTAGAAACAGACGGACAATTAATCACCGGAAATAAACATAATCGTCACTATATTACCCCAATTGTTAAGATAATGACATAAATTGTTGATTAAATCTAAATTTATCGCCGGAAACGCATGTAACCGTAACTATTAAACCATTGTCAACATTTCGATAAGAATTGCAAATGAAAGAGCAAAATTTCATCACCGGAAATGAACATAACCATAATTGTCATAGTTTTGATAAGAATCACTCACAAATACAAAACTTATAGCGGGAAATTGACGTAAACATCATCGCATAACCAGAATTGCCAAGAATTTGAGATAAATTGGTAATAAATTATTACTAATAATTACTAATAATAGTAAAACTGATCGCCGGAAATGGGCACAACCACGAGTAACGAACCAAAATTATTAAAATTTTGGTAAAATTGGAAAGAAAAACGAAGTTCATTAACGGAAGGGAATATAACCATGACAACATAACAGCAATTGTCAAAATTTTGACAGTAATTGTTAACAATTAACCTAACTTCATCACCGTAAGTGACTGAGTAAGTACTTAACCAAATTATCAAAATCTTGACCGAAACAATCGAAATTTTGACAATAATCATAGATAAATGCAAAATTAGTCCGCGGAAATAAACATAACCATAATCATGGAACTACAATTATCAGAATTATCACAGTAATCAAACAAGATTTAGTTTTATGACCGGAAGTGAGCTTAACGGAAACTTCCTAACCGGAATTATCAAAATCTTGACATAAATGGGAAGGAAAAACAAAATCTATCACCGGAAATGTATGCAATCACAACTAAATAACCATAATCATAGAAATTATGACAAGAATTACAAATCACCGCTAAATTGATAGCCGGAAATGAACGTAACCATAATCACAGAACTACAATTATCAGGATTTTGACAGCAATCGCCTCCAAGAACTCATTTCGTGACCGGAAATGAGCATAATCACAATTACTTAACCGGAATTATTAAAATCTTAACAGAAATGCAAAGGAGAATCCAGATTTATTACCGGAAATCAACGAAATTATAAGCAAATAAATACAAACATCGAACTTTTGACAATAATCATAAATAACGCGACATTAGCCACAATTATCAAAATCTTCACAGAAATGGAAAGGAGATACCAAATTTGTCGAAATTTTGTCGATAATCATCGATAAACGTAACATTAGTCTCCGGAAATGAACATAACCATAATCGCAGAACTGCAACTATCAGAATTTTGACAGCAATCAATCAAGACCTAATTCCATGACCGGAAATGAGCATAACCGCAATTACTTAACCGGAATTTTCAAAATCTTGATAGAAATGGAAAGGAAAAAAACTAAGTAACCATACCATCATCAAAATTTTGACAAGAATCACAAATCAATGGCAAATTGATAGCCGAAAATGAACATAACCATAATCAGACAACCAGAATTATCAAAATTTTAAGAGCAATCAAACCAAATCTAATTTAATGACCGTAAGTAAGCATAACCGCAACTATTTGACCGGAATTATCAAAAATTTTGACAGGAATGGAAAGGAGAAACAAAATTTATCGAAATTTTGTCGATAATCATAGATAAATGTAACATTAGTCTCCGGACATGAACATAACCACAATCACAGAACTACAATTATCAGGATTTTGACAGCAATCGTTAACAAGAACTAATTTCATGACCGGAAGTTACCATAACCGTAACTACTTAACCGGAAATATCAAAATTTTGACATGAATAAGAAGGAGGAACAAAATTTATCACCGGAAATGATTGCAATCATAACTAATTGTACGTAACCATAATCAACGAAATTATGACAAGCATCACAAATCAACGCCAAATTGAAAGCCGGAAATGAACATAACCATAATCGCAGAACAACAATTATCAGGATTTTGACAGCAATCGTTAGCAGGACCTAATTTAATGACCGGAGGTGGGCTTAATCGCACGAACCTAACCGGAAGTATCGAAATGTTGACATAAATGGGAAGGCGAAACTAAATTTATCACCGGAAATGAACGAAATCATAACTGAATGTATCAATAAGCATCGATATTCGAATCTTGATTTGACATTTTGAACACATGGTTAGAACCGTTGATTCGGCAGTCTATACCTAATTTATACCTATAATTGGGAACGTCAAAAAAATGCCGTTGTTACTTTAAGTCGAAATTATAAATTTTAACACACCCAAGGAAAAAATTTACGCTCTGGCATCTTCCTAAATAATATTTTTTGGGCATCCTCGTACTACACCTCGACGTAAATACATAATTACATCTCGCGCCTAGTAGTTCCGACATACATACATTCGCTGCAACGTTGTCTGGAAATCGTACGACGAATGGTAAACGAAATTAAAGGGGGAATTTAGCGAATTATCCGCCTCGCGGTGCCGCCAAGGGCTCTAATTCTGTTTGCGTTTCAGTATTCCCGGCAGGCATCCTCCAACCGCTCTTCTACAGCCAACATTTTCCGAAATCGCTCAATTATGGCGGTATCGGCGTCGTAATCGGGCACGAAATAACTCACGGATTCGACGATAAAGGTAAAACGGAAATTATTTTTGACGATGGTCGTGCGGCCTTGATCTTTGCGAAACTTGCACGTTTGACTTTTACTATTATTTGGCTTTTGTAAATGCCACTTCGCGATTCCCATTAGGGAGCTTTTGTTTGTTTCCAATTTTCGGTTTTATTTTTATTTTTTCGTTTGTCACTAATCGCACGGTTGAGGAACGATTTTTAGAGAATAAAAAATGGGTCACATTTATATTTTAAAGCATGTAAGAATGCTATGTCACATACTGAAGGATTACGAAATTATTATTTTATATATAAAATAAATAAAATTTGCCGTTACCGCACTTTCGGGAATAATTCCAGATAGGTATTTCGGTAACTAAGTTTCCATCCTCAGTGGAAAACTGGGGGCAAACCAGATAGACAAAAAACTGAAATTAATTTCAAATATACAGGATGATCTATATAATATAAACAACTATTGTTTTTTTAAATTAATTATACGAAATCGTCGAAAAGATTTTCGAATAATTAATTTAAAAGGAAACGATTTTTTCATTGAAACTTTGACACTCTGTTCTTTCGAAAACGAAGCAACTTAGGACACCTATTAATAGGAACTTTTTTCCTAAAGCACGACAAGGAATCACCCCTGAAATTAAAGTCATAACTTAATAAACAGCTTGTATAATATATTGGATCGTAAACTACCCATCTTTTACAACTTTGATATTTATTTACGATGCAATCTGTTTCGCATTACATTTTTGTTCTCTCATACCTCGTTAGTTGATTTCTGAACACTTTGTTACGACTTTTTCCCCTTCACGTATACCTGTTAGTGATTTAAGTTTTTCCAACTTGGCAGAATGTGATTCTTTCAACTATCAACTAACAGGAATGCGTATTGCTCGATGTAAAATCCACTTTTTCCTCATTCATCTTTTACAACCTATCGATTCGTTCCTGAAATAAAAAGAAACCAAAAAAACGAGAAACAAATGCCTTCTTTTTCCTGCGATAGGTCGCCAGTTCGACAAAGACGGCAACATGATGCAGTGGTGGAATAACGCGACGATCAAAGCGTTCAGGGAGAGGGCGCAATGCATTATCGACCAATATTCCCGGTACAAAATAGATGAAGTGGGACTGTACGTCAACGGTAGGATGACTCAGGGCGAAAACATCGCCGATAACGGCGGCTTGAAGCAGTCTTTCAGGGTAAATTTTCAGCGAATTAAATCGGAGATGTCAAACTCATAAAAAATTTGTAGAAAATCTCCCCGATTATGTATTGTATGGTATCGTATTAAAACCGATATACCGTGTGATCCAAATCGAGTGGGATTGCATGGGTAACTCTCTTATTATTGAAGATGGACTTTTGATTAAATGGCATATGTTTTGCAGCTTTATATGCTGATTTAAATGATTCTGTTTGAAAAAGTTCAAAATGTCAGACCCGTTAGAAGTTATTAGGAGAAAATTGTCATTTTCTTGTAGATCGAATATCTTCCATAAGATTTACGAAAAGAAGTTTTATGTGAAAATCATTAGATTTTTAGATTATTGGATCCCATACAAAGTAAACTTAGCATACTTAGTAGTAGTCCTTTTTCAGAAAATAATTGTCCCAGAAATTTTACTAGTCGCGATTTAAACTGAATTTGTTCCTTATTAAGTTTAATACGAAGGATAATCCGAAATAAGAATAATAAAATATGTCGGATTTAAACATAGCCTTCAATCCTTATTTTTCGTTTCAACGATTACTATCGGCTTTAACCAACTGTCAACTGAATGGTAATAAAGAACCCAATTTTCTTTTCTATTTTGCTAATGATTCCTTGCTTTTGGAGATGAAAATTTAACAAGAAACGATATTTCTATTGACACCGGGACACTTGTTTCGCTTTGGTATCTTTAAATCGTATCCTGTTCGTTGCGAAAAGAACTTTTTCCTGATGGAACAATTCAACGTTCCCTTTCAGGCGTATCGCAAATGGGTAGCCCAACACGGCGAAGAGTCCGACCTTCCCGGCTTAAACCTCACGCACGAACAGCTCTTTTTCCTCAACTACGCCCAAATCTGGTGCGGATCGATGCGACCCGAAGACGCCCTCACCAAAATCAGATCGAGCGTGCATTCGCCCGGGCCAATCCGCGTGTTGGGGCCCCTTTCTAACTCCAAAGACTTCGCACGAGCCTACAGCTGCCCGCTTGGTTCACCGATGAATCCCACCAATAAATGTAACGTTTGGTAAGGACGTCGGTCGCCTACCACGGTAGATGGTGGTTAAAGAAATAGTTAGAAAAAATATAGAAAAACAAATGGAAATGAATCGAGGCGCATGGGATGATGTTTCGCCTCCTACTCCGTTTAAAATACGCTTTCCTATATACAGAGAAACAACAACAACAATCTTCTCGATGTTGCAAACTAAACAAAAAAAAATTATATATATTCTAACTCGCTCACAGTTCTAGACTATACAGGATGTAGCGGAATGGAAGTATTCAAGTTTGAGAATAGATCGTGATTTGATTCGCGTTGGAGTACGTTGGGTATGCGTTGTGTTACATCCTGTATAGTCGCGAAAATGTTCAATATGGTGACATACATATAAATGCCATATCATGTCGAAACTATTTATATATTTGTAAGAATCTTTGTGAAACAGAAAAAAATGCATATTATTCTATAGGGGATATTATATTATTATATAACGATGTTAGCCGATAAATAAATTGCATACATATCTTTCTAGGGTAAGACAAATATTATATAAATATAGGGGAAAACTAAAATCACTAAACTATAATGATGTAACGGTGTTAAACGAACTCTTCGTCTCGGTCTTCTGGTTTTCAATCTGTTTTTCTTGTTCAGAATTGGACAAAAAAGTGATATCAAAGTCCACAGTACTAACAGAATTATGTTTATTAAATATTAAGAATTACATTAATTAGAATCCTTGCATTTAAATCGACTCCTACGTACAGAATGTAAAATAATTGTATAATACTAACTCTGATTTTTTCCAATATTTTTTTTTTCTCTTCTTCCCTTTTCTCTTCCTCTTCTTCTTCTTTCTCTTTCTCTTCTCCCTTCTTACTCTTCCTCTCTCTCTTCTTCTTCTTCTCTACTCCTATCAATTCCTACGTACAGAATGTAAAATAATTGCATAATATTGACTCTGATTTTTTTCCAATATTCTTTTTATTTCTCTTCTTCCTTTTCCTCTTCCTCTTCTTCTTCTTTCTCTTTCTCTTTCTTTTCTTCTTCTTACTCTTCCTCTCCCTCTTCTTCTTCTTCTCTACTCCTATCAATTCCTACGTACAGAATGTAAAATAATTGCATAATATTAACTCTGATTTTTTCAATATTCTTTTCGTGTTTCTTCTTCTTTCTCCTCTTCCTCTTCTTCTCTACCGCTAGCCAAAAGCCGGGTGTACGATAATAATATGCTTTTTCACAAACTTCCATCCCATCTTTAACGACGAATTTTTTTAACTAATCTTTTCTATAAGAAATGTTATTACCGAAAACAACATTATTGAATTATCGAACCGTTGTTCCGTACTATAAGGCCCCATTAATCGCTAAAATTAAGTGATATATCCGCTAAGTTTCCGAAACATGCTAGTGCGATCACTAGAAACTCAGTAAGAATTTTTAAATTTCGCGGATAGTTTAAGTTGGTATTTCCGGCAATACTCGACATATTCGCATGCATTGTGCTCAGAAATTGGCGAGTATGTCCACTATTACCGGAACTACCAACTTAAACTGTCCGCAAAATTAAAAAAGATGTTTACTGGGAATGGCCAAAAAATGCTGTAACGTAGGCGCTCGAGTACGCATGCTTCATGATAGATATTCACCTCATTCGTGAACGTCCATTCGCTTAAACATTGTCAGTCAAGTCTCATTTCGTTGTTCGATGTGACGTGCGTATTAACAATGCCGTTTAAAAACATATTTTGTACATTCATACATACAAGCATTTTTCAAGCCACCGTCGAAACTGAAATGACAAATTCTTGAGTAAAAAGTCAAATCAAATGATAACAAAGTCACCTGTCAAACGATAAATGTCTAATAAAGTATTGAAGAAAATGTCAAATACGACATAAACAACATAAATGTTTGACGTCATGCTTTTGAGACAATACTTGTGATATTCTTTAATGGGATTTAATCGTCAAAAGTGAGCTAACACCGAAGAAACGTCAAAAATGATGGGCTATTATCGAACGAAGCTGTACAATTTTTGAGGAAAAAGCCAAATCAAATCATAACAAAGTTAGCTGTCATATTATAAACGCCAAAGTATTTGATAAACTGTCAAATGCGACAACGTGGATGTTTGGTATCAAGTGCTTATTTCAGACAAATTTCTGAGGTTTTTAAATATGATTTAATTGCCAAACGTGAACTAACACTGAAAAGACGTTGAGAATAATTGGCTATTACCGAATGAAACTGTTCAATTTTTGAGTATAAAGACAAATTCAAAAAAAGAAACAAATTCAGCTGTCATATGATAAACGTCAAAGTATTGAATAAGATCTCAAATACGACAGCGTAAATGTTTGACAGCGACTGTTTATTTCTTAATCGTCAAAAGCAAGCTAACACAGAAGAAACGTGAAAAATTAGTCAATCATTATATCCATCATCATAGCCAATATTATCGGACGAAACTGTTCAATTCTTGAGTAATACGTCAGCTCAAATGAAGTTTGCACCGATTCAAAAGTGTCTAATTGGCGGGTAAAATTTGATTAAACACTTTGGTTTTTCTCTCTTTTGGATTTTTCTTTATTTGTTATTTGTTGTATTAGGCGTGCGGTCTATTCTCCGCTTTTAATCACGCTTGGCTGCTATCCAAACTAAAACGTCAAAGTCTTATAGGTAAAACGTCAAATCAGATGGTGACAGTTGAAAGTTATCTGCCCTATCATAAGTGTCAAATTATTGAATAAAATATCTTATTGGAGGCTGTCATAGATGTTTGATATTTTTGACGAGAATTACCTCACGCAAAACTTTGTAACAAATTTAAATGAACGAAAGTTAGTGATTTTAAGGTTTGACATAAAAGTTGAAATTTTGCTTGCAAGCAGTTGGCTGCCCTTCAAAGGAAAGTGTTCTTTAGTACGTGAAATGTCAAATTATACGCGGACTTCAAACTTACCTTGTTTTGAAAGTTGTGTAAACGCTTAGAACTAACAGTTCGGTGTTTCCTTGTGCGTTAATGTTTATCTGAAAAGTATGTATATCGAACTGCTCCACTTTCTTCAATTTTTCGAATGAAAATGTCAAATTCTTGGATAGAACGTCAAACAAAATGACATCTAAGTCAGTTGCATGCCCTGATCGCTCTCCCGTTTTCCGCCTAATTTAATTCTAGTTCCATTATGATCGCTAGAATGCTTTGAGGTATAAATATTAAAAATGTCACATAAATTGCCAACTTCAAATATGTGAATTTTGAAGAGTGTTCAATTTTGTGTTAAAATGGTGTTATGTTATTTTTCCTCGTGTAAAAATATAAAGAAAGAACAAACAATGTTACTACAGAGTATGTATATACTTGTACTCTGTTTCAAAATTAGGAGAAGTGACAGCGTCATGTCGACTCACATGACTTAATGATAAGTAGAGATATGTTAAAAGGTGGATGACATGTTATCATTAAGTAGTGTAAATCGGAGTGACGAATTTTATTATTCGATAATAAGTTGTTATTGATAAGTTATCATTGAATAATAAAATTCGGAGGCGTGACAGCGTCAGTCCGATTTACACCACTTAATAATAACACGTCATCCACCTTTTTAACAAAATCTAATGATACGTAAACATTTGACAGGAATATCTATTACAGTGACCTGTATTAGTATAACAGTACTATAATTTTCAAACAAACTATCTCAGACACCTTAATTTTCAAACTTTATAGATTTAGTTTCAAACACATTCCCTGTTTCGCCAAAAAATTAATAAAACTTGCTCTTTTGTAATACAAAATAATCTTTGAAAATTATTTTATTGGTTATGTTCATGATTATGACAAAATGACAGAACAATCAGTTAGATTTCAGTATAGTTAAAAACGGCTCCTTTAGTAGCCAATCCATGAACGAGTTTTGCGTGCGAGATATTCAAACTACTCCCAATTTTGAGACAAGATATTATATCTTGTTGCAAAATTATGATGTTGAGATGTAGACGTACAGCCATATATTCTTTACTGACTTCGCGTTATTAACAAAATTGATTTCATGGAACCCGTAATTCTGTAATTTGCAACCATCAAACACCCAAAATGACTGGTCGTTGTCCGGATTCCAGCTCGTATTTCCTAAACGGTGATGCAAGTCAACGTTTACGAATGGGGTGAACATCGAGCGCATCGTATGCGCGCCCTCAGCCAATACTTACTTCTATATTACAGCAATTTTGAGCCCATACGACGAAGTTGTTAAACGTACATAAACTTAATATAATAATATTAATTTATTTACGCTCAATGATCAGTTATTCGGAGATCTCTGTTGTCCGACGTACAATACGTGCACAAAAATGTCTTTCCGTTTCGTCTCGTACTTACGTAAAGGCTTTGAGTGTTGTTTTAAACGCGATATCGTCGAGTTACGTATATATTACTTACCTTTTTTGTGCAATTATTGTAGTAATGGAAAATATCAAAACTATCGGGATTAATCGTGGTGACTATAAAGAAAAAAAAAAAGGTTAAAAGTATGATGCGCCACAATTAATTCGTTACTTTTCGTCGTCGATTAACGATTGGGACATATTTTGGGAGAAAAATTGATTATTCCGTATTGTTTGTATGTATTTTTTTTGTTAAATGCAGAACTTATGGGGATATTATCCGACCGTTAATTCGCGACGAAACATGTTTAGCTTTAACGTACTATTGCATATCATGAAAAAAATGTATTATTAAGTGATTAGATGATGAAAAAGGAATAAAGATATTCTTCGATGTTATTTTAAGTTAAGTTTAGTTCTTTGTTGAGTTATTCAATCCTATTCCTATACACCCGAGTTTGGACGAAATTAGAAATCGAGAAAGTCGTATCAAAATAGTGACTTAACCTTTTAGAAGAAGGTTTGATACTGCCATTCTCATTTCTCGCTCCACATCTATTTTTGAATTTTCATTACAACTACGTTAGATCACAGATGATGATATATTCTGTGGTTTGACGTTAATGTTTTAAAGGTATTTAAGTTATTTACTATTTCGAATTATGGTAAAAAGTACCAGTAAAGATGTGACCGAAGGTCACTGAATTTCGATACGAAAGATCAAAGTTTTGCCTCTTGATATTCTGTGGCTTCATGGCAATTGAATACTTTCATTCAAAAAAGCTGCACTATCTGCCGACGTGCACTTTTCTGGTATCAATCGTCAATTTTATTGCTCCCTGTATATTTATTTATGTTCGGAGAAAGAATTTCGTTAATTAAATGACACTAGATCACATCGGTAAACTCCTCACCACACAATTGTTTTATAATAAAAACCGGTGACACGTGTTTCGCTAGCTCGAGGCAAGCATCTTCAACAACCGTATAAACCGAAGTCGTTAATTGAAGAAAAAGATGAAATTATTAAATATAATTTATTCTAAAGACACAGATTATACTAATAAAAAGAATAAGACGATAAATAATTAGCACATAACAAGGATACGCGTAATTTAAACGCAAAGATCAACTTCGCACTAATTTATCGTATACAATGTTGGAAAAAATTCAATTTTAGCAAACGATTGTACAAGCCTTCCGGCTCCTTTCTCATTTTCGGAACCGATTTCTTAGTCTCTCCGAAGAAATCCCAAACGCAAACGTATTCGTCGGACCCTGCAGTTACTATAAATATAAAAAATAGAAAAAACAACTCCATCACAAATACCGAATTTTTCCAAATAATAATAAGGAGATTGTGCCTAAAAAAATATATATAAAAAATAAGAAAAACGACCATTATCCCACCTTTCGGAAATAATTGCAGATACGTATTTCGGCAACTAAGTTGCCATCCTTATTCATTTGAGAATAGCAACTTGGTTGCCGAAATACGTATCTGGATTTTTTTTTCCGAAAAGTTTGGTAAGGTTGTTTTTTATTTATTTTATACTGATTTTTTCGTTCCGTTTTACTAACTTACGTAGCTTCGTCGAATCACCGTTCCATAATAAATACGGCACCCTCCCCAAGTGCCATATAATCCCGTCGTTCAACGTGGTGAAATTCGTTATCACGGCTACGAAAGTTTTTCCGACGGATGCGTTGTAAAAGCTCGCCTGAAACGACATTTTTTACGGTTCTTTTCGGGGCGTAAAAGAAGGAAACGGGTTACTAACGACCAATTCTCCGCTTCTTTTGTTGAAAGTTATACAATCGATCGAGGCGTCGCTGGCCGAAACGGTTCTGTACACCTCCTTGTAGTTGTGTATGTTCCACAGGGTTATATCGGTGGAGCGATCGATCGAGCAGACGATTAGGGGTTCCTGCCATGGATGCCACGCGAACGTCTGGTGAAATTTTCAAACGAGAAAAAAATGGAATTTTAGCGTAGAAAGGGGTTGATGAAATTAACGTTACAACACACACTAACTATCTTTTAAATATCCTCTCATCTACCACTTTTAGTAATGATGTCGGTACATATGAGGGGGATTCAATTATGAATTCTCCCATTATGTACAGTAATGGATATCCCTAAATGTCCGCCTTTTGAGCGCACAATTGTCACAATTTAAACGCCCGTCTCACCTGTGATGCGGATATTTAAAAGATTAAAATTAAGCACATAGGTTACGATACATAGGTACATATACGAGGACGGTTCGATTTGTCTGCAAATCAGCAGAATATTTTCCCGTTATTGTTTTCCTTGTTTCTAAAATGATCAATAAAAATAACACCTTTGGAATCCCTAGAAAACTGTGGCCACGACCTTATTGGACGGAAAACCGGTTTTCTCGTTTTTCGGGGACGTTCCTCGGAAAAAGTCCGTTGTTTCGATCGTATTTTTGTTTCTGGAGTATAACGTGGTATCCAAATTTTATCTACCGTAACATATGGACGGAAAAATTCCCCTCGGATTACGTTTGAAGATAGCCAAACATTTCTTCAGATTTTTTTAATATGAGCGCGCATTTGATAGGCGTTAAGCAGACGTGGCACCCATCTATCGGAGAGATTTTTCATTTTTAAACGTTTCTGCAAAATATCGTACACCAGTTCGGTTGAAATATTTACTTTTATTAGCTGTCATCTCACGTACTACTTTTAATTGACAATCGCTAATTACAAGGGCGTGGATTTTCTGCATTATCCGTGCTCACGTTGCCACTTTTAAAAAGTGGGAAATCACTTGCAGGTCATTCTATTGGACGGGGCACATTTACGATCATATGATCGTAAATATACCGTTTTCCCCTCGTTTCTTTAATTGTTTTTACCTTTAATGAACACTCGAAATCCCTTTTTCTTCGCATTTACACAACAACGGAAACAATTTTCGTTAAATGAGCGTAAAACATAACCCGTTTGTTCAGATTTGTGTGAAATTTTGACAGTAGACATCAAAAACATGGCGTAAGTCAACGACATAATGACCGGAGCCAAAGTGTTGCCAACCTTCCATCAAACCGCCCTCGTATACATTTACATACGCAGGTATGAGCGACAAAATCAAGAAAATTCCAATATGGTGCTGTAAGAAGACGCACACCCTACGTCCACCAACACATAAAATTGAAGAAGATTCGAGCGACCGACCATAATCCTTGTCTCTCGCCGTGTTTCTAAAGAAATTATACTCTGTCCATTCAACAGAAATAGCTTAGCCACTCCCTACAAAAGAGCGCAATATTTGAATAAAACGTTTCTATTGGTTGTACGTCTAAAAACACGTATGAAATCACCGTGTACACTTCTCCGGCGATGAGCTGGCCAAGGTCAAAGGCCATTTTGTTTCGAGGCTTTGACAGTTGCTTCACCGTTGATTCACTTTGCTGTTATTCTAATTCATTTATCAAAAACAGTCTTTGATGAATGAAATTATCTGTATAATTATTTTTCTTTCCCGATTAAAACATTTTCAGTATTGAATCAAATATGTACTATCGCGGCAACATTGAAGTGCTGCTCCAAAAATGCTAAGTAATTACATTACTTGGGGAAGAATCATCCATAAAAATACTAGGTAATAGATTTGGGGACGACATTAAAAAGAAACGGCTACATCAAAATTGACATGAACACGACAAACGATCGGTTTATACTGCTAAGAAACAGTTAAAATAGCCTTGTGCGGATTTTTGTTACCGCAATAGTATATTTTAAAGAAATAATTTTAGAAAAATAAAATGTGACAATTTGTGCATATATTCTTTATAATAATGTTTGTTATTACAAATATTTTTATGCTTATTGGAATTATTGCAACGTCTAATTAATAAATAAGGAAGAATTTCATATCCTTATTTCAAATTTGCCGCGCTTTTACTAATTTGTAGCATATTCAACTGTCTGTTGCGCTCATTGGTCTAAATTTATGGGCAGTGACTTAACTGTTTCTGTTGGATGAACAGAGTATAACTTGTTTCCGTTCCGCCTCCCCTTATACCTACATTCACACTGTAGTGAACTTCAAACGAAGCGACTGGCGGCAAATTTAAATTTCAACCTTACGGTACGTTTAGTATCACGGCATATTTACCTTCACTGGCAAGTAACAGACGATCGTGCATTTACAATTCAAATCAGGCCAAGTCCAAATCTTAATCGTGTTATCCAAAGCGGAACTGGCCAGATAATTCTCGCCGCAAGAAAACTGCAACTTAATGATCGCGCCCTCGTGAGCGCCTCGAACGTATTCGCGCGTGTTTTCGCGCAGATCCCACGACGTTAACTTTCCGTTCGTGCAACCCGACAGCAGATTTCCCTTTTTGGTCCAGGCGAAGCTGCTGATGAGACATTGCTTTTCGACGCAGCACGTTTCCTTGAAACGTTTGAACTGTCGAACCGGAAAATGAAATCGTTACCGATTATTGTTTATTATCATTAAGCAGTGTAAATCGGACTGCTGCTGTCACTCCTCCGGATTTTATTGTTCAAAGATAAGTTGTCATTGATAATAATAATATATTTATTGCCGAAGATTCATACAAAAAATACTGTCGACATTGTCAAAATAACAAAATGTACAATAAAAAACATTAATTGCAAAATCACAAAACACAAAACTTTATACAAAGAACTCATGCAGTGTATAACAATTTTCAGTCGTCTCTTAAAAACACTAAGTTATCATTGATTAATAAAGTTCGAAGGAGTAATAACGTCAGCCCGGTTTACACTACTTAATGATAAACGTCATACACCTTCTTAACAAACTCTAGTCATTATAAATTTTCGGCTTAAAATCGAATTTTACCTTGTTCGTGTCCAAATTCATAATGATAAATTGAGAGCTGTCCAGGGCGATGGCCAGTTTCGTTCCCAAACGATTAAATCTCAAGCATTGCCTTATCACGCCCAATTTGCTCACGGAAGTGGTCGCTTCTTTTTCCCCGCGCCATATGAAAACTTTCCCGGCGTAAACGACGGCTATATGGTTACGTTTACTCCAATCTATCATGTTGTGACCTATAAAGTGAGTTGGAAATTTAAAAAAAAATCTACTGCTAAATCGTTTCAAATTAAAAGTAAATTAAATCACAAGAAATTTGTAAGTTAATATTCATCCACCTGAGGAAGCCACAAAGGTAGTTTTCAAAAGCAGTACCGTGAAAGTAGTTTTCTAATTACATTTGCGCCACGGAGGGTTAGCCAAAAGGCGCAGTTACAGCTACTGCAGGAGTCTGTGGCAACTTAGTTGTTGTAGAATTAAATAGCTGCAAAAATGCGCATTTTAATATTACATATTGGGGGATTTCTTAATTGAAATCACATGTACAAACATCAAACGTACTAGCATACATAGCGCTTATCTGGACAATGAAAACTACTTCTCACAAAGTCGCATTGACGAGCAGTATAACCGCGAAACGTGTCTGCGAATTGTCAAAGTAGTTTTCTAATTACAAGATTGTGTAATGGAAAAATATTTGAAACTTACAAAATTGCTTGTAATCTAATTCATTCGTTATGGAGTTTCAACAAGTTATCGTAGAATTTATTGCGTATACGTAAATTTATGCCATAAGGTTAAAATCTTGAGGTCAAAATTAAAGCAAGATGGCCTAGTGTAAGCATGTCCTTATCTCGTAAACATTTTTAAATTTCGCGGACAGTTTAAGTTGGCATTTCCGGCAATAGTGGACATACCCGCAAATTTCTAAGCACAATGCATGCGAATATGTTCATTATTGCCAGAACTACCAACTTAGGCTATCCGCGAAATTTAAAAAATGTTTACTGGGTACCGAGTTATTTTTATGATAAAAAGTTTGGTGGTACTGTGTGAGAGATTAGGGACGTAATATTGTATTGTGATATCGAATTAATACAGTTAGTTTATTAAAATAAAGGAAGGACGTCGTGAATTAGGCGGTAAATAAGAAGCCTATCAGTGAAGTAGTAGGATAGCTATCACGCAAAAATACAAATTTTCTAGATCGTGATAGTGGCCCGATTCAACATTCCGCCTTATTCCGGTTATTATAATTAAATCATTGAGTAATATCACTTGAACTCGCTTCACAATAAGAAATAGGAGTTTAAAATCCTAAAATGGACCTGCTACCCCCATATGCTACGAAAGAAAGGAAATGCCACCAATCGGGCCAGGATTTAACGATTAAAGCTTCTTCGAACCAGAATGCAGCACTTAGTAAGTAGAAACATATTTTTACGCCCCACACACGGATATAGTAAAAGTGGAGTCAAATATGCATGTCTTTGATAATTGTGCACACGCTTTACGATTGTGATAATTAGAGTTGCTTAGTTTGCGCCAATGTATTTCAATGTATACTATGAAGCAGTGTTACTAGTCTAGTACAGTGATAATGGTTGCTTCGAGCTAACGAACCACGTGTCACCGAACTTATTATTATTTCCACAATTGTGTGGTGGGAGGAATTTACCGATGTGATACAGTATCAGTAAATACACCACAATCCTTGCAATCACTATCACCTCGTATATCTATGAAGAAAATTTAAAAAAATCTAAAATAATTACATAAATGGGTATCCAACGCTGGCGTGTCTAGGATGATCTTCGGATGCTTGATGAGGGCTTGTTTTCGAGGTATAACGGGCCACGCTTGCTCAGATTCGTATTTATCTTCATCGGTTGATCCGCCGTTATCGGTAAATCGAAGAACTTTACTTGTACCACTCGGTTCCAAAACGTGTCTCAATCTAAATTGTGGTACAAATACATGGCATAATTTTCAGTTTGTTTTCTAAATAGGAATTGTTTGGAACGTTAATGTATCAGCAGTTATGAAAGTGGGGCGTTTTCTTTAATTTTTTAGCTACTGATTTTTCACGTTACTCATGCAGACATTCGCAAACCGTCGGAATTGGCGTGTATGGTAAATCGCCAAAAGAATCTGTAGCTAAGAAATCAAAGAAAAAAGGAACTTGAAGCTGGCGTGACCGCATGTGCCTTGGTTTGCGTTAGAACTTCAGTCTGAACACGGTTTTAGGCTATTTTGGACTTCTCGTCCAATTCTGAACATTTTTCTACATTTTTTGTTGTTTCTTTTTGATTTTTTTTTTTTTTTGTAATATATGGGTGGAATGATCTCCGATTCGAAGACCTTTGATACACCTACACATCATCATAATTACCCTTCTAGGTAGCGTTTTCTCATGAAAAATTTTCGGGCGTAGTTGGTGTGCACTCGCTGTTCATCCGGCCAAATGTCGGTCATTTCGAAAACGTCCATGGCGAAGTCGTAGCAGGACGCGTCGAATTTCTCTCCGGCTCGGTGCGGAATGAACCTGTCGGCGGCGAATTGCCTTTTCTACGTAAATGAAATAAATTGGAAAATTCCCTCCGTTTCCGAAACGAAAATCACAACTTACCGATTTGGACACGTTCATGGTAAAAATAATAAATACGTTACATCGTTTACGGTCATAGCGTACACGTCTTCCCGGAGGCACTAAGCGGAAAAATTCGTGTCTAAACAAGTCGAACGGTGTTTTTGAGGGGAGCGGAAAAAAGAATTATTTCTCAAACGATTTTTAAGTTTATTTGGATACACTGCGAGTGAATAGTTTGGGAACGGTTCGGGGAATTGACCACGGTTTTGAGCCACAAAAGTGTAAGTCTTTGATGGGAGTTGTTTTCAGAAAAAGGGAAAGACGAGAGGATCATGGCTCGGGGATGTAGCCCATTGTCTATCGCCTAGGAAAAAAATTATTTAAAAATTGTATATAAATATACATAATTATGAATGTAGCACATTTAATTTTAAAAATACCGAACCTGGATCCTGTGCAGTACGTCTAGGAGAAAATGGGGTACACCTGGGGATATTTGGAAACGGTAAATGGAAACAAGTTCGGTCAAATGGAGAAAAAATGGCATATTTATTTTTGCCTACGAACAACTCGGATTTACATTTTTCACACAAGCGATACCGCTATCGTAGTACAGGCTGGAAACGAAAAAAGTGCGCCTTCTAAAAACTACCCTATTTTCTTTATTGCACCAGATACATTTGCTCAAACTTTAGAGGCAGTACTAAATGATAGCAGCAAATTCAGTAATTATCTTCGTAAAATTATAACTTTATACTACCGTACTAGATTATGAAATTATTAAAATCGGCATGAAAAATACATTTTAACCATACACAACCTCCCTAAGTTCAGTAAAGGAGAATGATTAGATAATAGCAAAACTGCAATATGATAGTAATAGGTTTTGATTTAAATGATTGCTCAACAAGTGAGTGGCAATAGTGAACTATTTTTGAGAGTCAAAATTAAAAAAATTAAATGTAGTTTCTGTTTGAAAAGCTTAATTTTCCTCGCGGATTATTGGCATATGCAAATTGTGCTTACTTTGTAAGCTTTTGTACAGTTACTTGTTAACTGCCCACTAACGCACCTAATTTATTAGGTTATTATATAGAGAGTCCCCTACATTTTATTTTATTAAAAGGTGAATGTCACGTCATTGTTCGAACCAACATGATCGTCACCGACTCATTTAAACTTCGCGCCTTTAACAATAGAGTTTTTCATTATCTTGTGTTACCATCCCCTGTGAAATTGACAATTCATTATTCTCCTACACAGCGAGCAACCGGAAGTTGTACTGAGTTGGCAACGCTAAAAACTCTAAACAAGAGTATGTGTGTTTTCCAAGAAGTGGGTCATAGCACTCACAACTAAGGTTTGATAAACGAGTTTCTTTCTTTTTAATTCTTGGAAAGTTGAAAAATATCAAATTTATTTGGTCGTTCACCCACTTTAATTGTGATACGGATGGCTTTGTATTTCAGCCCTGAATATTAAAACTGACAAGTTTAAATCGTAGGAAAACATGATAGTAAGACGTTAGAAATCAATTTCTTAATTAAGTTTATCCTTTTATTCGGAATTACTATAATAAACATCATTACGGTAACGCTTTCAATTCGGTTGAACGGTAATCGCTGAAAATCATTGAACGTGACTCCTCGATCCTCGATCAGGCTCGATCGATGAATCGTAAATTTCTAACCAAACCAGCAATTATTAATTCGTTCATTAACGCTTCGTACTCCATAATGTCACTATTCCTTTATATTTCGATAAGTACAGATGCATTTCGCGTAATTTCCCATTCGAAAGAATAACCATACCCTTGTGTATTTATGTGTAAACATTTGAGGGTGGAAATTAACGTTGGCAGACCTGTTGGCGTTCTCTACGGAAAATTTTAAACTTAGGCTTCACTAAAAAATATATATAATCAATTATTTCGTTATAGTTTCGTGAAATTGTGCCAAAAACTTAAGATTCTGATTAAGCAGTAGCGCGAGGCGAAGTGTAATAAACGGTAACTTACGGGTAAGTTGTATATTTGAATCATTAATTGTTAAACATCAAATTTGGTTGCATCACCGAAGGAAACTTCTTTAAATCCTCAACCAGCTGATATTTGGATAAATATGTCGTCTAACACAACCCTAACAAACTACTCCATGCGTCTTCGATCTCACACACGTACTTCACAATCACAACCGATGCAACAAGGAAGTAGTTGTAACGAAGAACTTTACAAAGGCTTCAGCAACGTACAAGTAAGTTACATTCTGATTAACAACCTATTCAAATAATTCCCGTTTTAGATGTCGATTAATTTGGATAGTCTCTCCGAAGACCAACGAGTATTAAGGAAACATTCGTGTAGCGGTCGTCGAAAATCAAGATTGTGTAAATGATTTAGTAACAGATGACACTGTTGCTGATCTTAGCGAATCTTTATTTACAAATAACGATTTCCAGTATTCAGGCGATAAAGTATTTCAAAGTGAAGGGACACCAAAAATCTAACTGGAGAAAAGGATACTATTCCTTCTTCAGTCCCCGATATTATTGGAGGAGCACAATTCATTTCTGATGATATAAGATATAAAAGTGTAAATCATAATGAATATGAAGAATCGCCGAAGAAACGGAAATTGGATGAAGCAGAATTGTATAGTCAAACATCTACTATGAAACCAACTCAAACATCTACGTTCGAAGCAAAACCGATCATCACAATATCACAAGCAATTAACAATACATTCGCAGTATCGCAAACAACTAATGACAAATTCACCAATTCTCCAGCCATGACAGGGACACAAATGGATGATGTTAAATGTAATAAACCACAGGAATTAGTCGAGGTACTCGATACAAGGGCAACCATATTAGAAGCTTTGGAGTTGATGAATTTGGGAAAGATAAACAGAATCGAAGGGAATATTTTTGAGGATCCTGAAATAGAGACGGCGTACATGCATCGTTTAGATTCGATGATTAATAAGTTTAAAACCGAGTGTATCAAGGGCCTACATGAATTGGAGGAGGAAATTAAATTGGAAGAAACGCAGATGCGGCAGAGACAAGAAATGTTGAATCCCTGCAATTTGGGGTGTGATTCATTCCCTCTCCAACCGAAGCCAGAAAAGCCTGAAGTGGATGATATCGGTTTGGAGGAACTGTCCGTAATTTTTTCAGATATGTATAAAACTTTATGCGAGAATAATTTTGAGTCGTGCGATTGTTAACTTGCCGTCGTTGAATTCGTTGCGATTTTTTCAAACATTGTTTTCAACGGGATCTTAGGGCTATTTCTTTTTAATAAACGTTTTCCAAATGTTTAAATCAACGATTTTTCTATTTAGGGAGCAATTCTCTAGAGTCAAAACTTCGTTACTACAACTTCTGGGAATTGCCGGAACATAAAGATTTACAATTTCTCGTTTTTCCCGTAAAATTAATCGTTTCTCTTTTCTGGTTGTGGTTATGAATTGAAGGAATAAATAAACGGATGACACGTATCTTCCTCGTGAAATTTTTCGTCAGCAGTTGCTGGATTCGTAGTAAGAATGGTGAAGAAGTTATCGGATTTGGGACGACCGGGAAAACATTAGTTGGATTCTGACGGCGGAAAAGCAGGCCAAAACTGTCAGATTGGAAACGGTGTGAAAACAGGACGAATGGAAATTTTGGCAAGGTTTGTATAGGCCTAGTCGACGTCAAATTCGTGACGCGTACGACAAGAAATTATAAGAAAATCCAAAGTAACGTTGACCTACGAGTGTTACAATCTTTTAATAAGTAGATCGGGAATAAAGTTTGAAACTCGGCGAGGGACAGTAATCGAAATAGAATAAATTTAAAATAGGAAATTAGCCGAGATTAAATCTTTGATAATTTAATCTAAAGAATGGTGGACCATTTTAAATGTTGTAACGAACCAAAAAACATTCATCTCCAGGTAGTAGGTTCGTTACAAGGTTGTCGAAAGAAAAGTCTATCGTTGTTCATTTTCGTATATTTTTTAATTTTAACATTTAATTATCTGTACATCTTTATAATCATTATAAGTTGTCTAAAGCACACACATAATATTTTTCAGCATCAACATATACATCTCGGGTGTGCATCTTTTTAAACATAATTTTACAACGCTTACATTCAATATAGGATAAAATATAGTTTCCATCGTTACGCTACAGATACGGAGCAGCAGAGACATTTGCTAGAAACCGTAGACAGAACGAAGAAGGAAAAAAGAAAAACTAGTAACCAACCGGCCTTACTACACTCTACCTACGTTCTTGCACAGGCGCATAAAAGAAACAACTAACAAAGATTCTCCTTACAAAATAACTTTATTATTTAAAAAATATTAAATCGAGGAAATCCTACGAGAACAAAAAAATAGGAAATTAAATTAAGAAAAAAATCCTCGGGTACAATGTGATATAATATATAATCTAAATAGGTAAGATACTATAAATATATACATTATTTCGTTACAAATTCACTTATCGACCATCATTTGTTACGATGACTAACATCGCTATCTATTTATATTGTTTATTGAGCTTTCGCTGTTGAGTTTCACCCTGTTTCTGTGTACCCGTCTACGGTACACCGCTAAATATACGATAACAAATGATGTCTCATCAGCGTTAATGACGTAACATTAATCACTAAATTAGAATTTGTTAGACCAAGCCTATTAAAAATCAAAATAACGAAAAATTAGCAGTCTTGCATGAATCCATCATCTTTTAAATTAAGAAAATGGGGGAGGGGTTGATTATTCTAGCGATTAAAATATGTTTGTTTCATCAATTCCTTGCGATTTTCTTTTTTTGGTGTTTGGAGAACGAACATATGCCGTTACGTGCATGTTTCCGGAAAAATACTGCAGGTATCAAATTATGTACCTATAAGAATATGTATTTTTTCCGGAAATGCCCCGAATATCAGGAAAATCGTCTCATTGGCCGACTGATATTTTGGTATCGGTTCCGCAATAAAATCGAAAAAGTCTAGGTAATACAGGTACATCTTGTTCGTTTTCCAAACACCGAGGGCTTACACATCTTACATCGTTTAAATTCAGCACAAATCTATCGTTGCATCCTTTAAAGACAAAATCTTGTAATATCCAACATATATAGGCGTCTAAGATTTCTAATTCTAATTAAAAATAAGAATATTGAATTCTGCTACACATCAGGTATCCATTTAACGTTAATAAAATGAGGTTCGTTTCAAAATTATAGGAAATAACATCGCTACTGCCGTGTCCGGTTTTTTTTTATGTATTTGAACACTTAACTGAAACATCTTTCCCTGCATATCTATCGTGCTGTTTAGTATTGTTTAACAAAAACAAAAAAAAAAATTATTGAATGAAATTATTCGTTAAAAATCGCTTGTATTTTGTATAACTTCGATGCGACAAATTTGAAACGTGTAAAATTTATTGATACGCAACGTCCCGAAAGGGAGACGGTTAGGACAAGCCGAGAAGAAGAAAATAACGTCAATTCTAACTTGCTCAAAGTTGGGAAATCAAATCTCTTCTCTACATATCATCCAACTTTTGAATATTTACCAGTAAATCAACAATAAACAGCACGAAGAACGACAAATTCAAAATTTCCTTTTCGTAAACAAAAAAAACAACGCAACAATCATCTCTCCAACACATAGTAGTGATCACTCTCTCACCGTGCGCATAGTTCTTATCAATAAAGATACTAACAAATTCTGAAAACAGAATTAAATGAGAACTCGTCGAAGCGTCATTAAACCAAAATAATAATAAAAAAAAATGAGCACGATTTTTGAGAGAAATTAAATTCTAAGGGGATTGGTGGAGGGGTATGGGTATATTACGTACAACTACATTGAGAGAAAGCCTCTTTTGCTTCGGCTGAGACGCCGCGTGATTTTTCTCCTTCCTGTGCGGGTGTATTTTTGGCTACTGGCCACCTACTACGATTTTTTAAAAATATTCCACTAACGATAAAAATAAGAAAAAAATTTATACTAACATTTTCATTTTCGAATATCATATTTATACAAAAAACGAAAAGAACCTTTTCCATACTCTAAACTCCAAGGAGAACAAAATTGAATTTAAGCTACAAAAGCACGACGTTTATTTTTTATCTTCATTCAATTTCCGCCGGGAACATGAAGTACGATAATAAGTATATATAATAAGGGGAAGGGAGCGGGTGGTAAGTGATGGTGGATGGGAGTGATTTGTTTTTTAATGGTGCGCAATCTGGTAAATTCAATTTTGTTTAAACAATCATTAAGTATTACTTGTTACATATTCATATATCATATTTTTTTATTCATTTAATTATCATATATATAAATGAGGGGCGGAGGGGGACGAGCGTGAGTGGATATTTTGTGTACGTGCGGGCTCAGCGAGTTTAGCTGTAGGTTAAGCTCTGAGGAACGCCGTTAACAGTCTTTGATTTTAGGACATCGTTCTCGTAGGACATCACCGTCTCCTTTCCGTTCTCGTATATTCTGCAAAGAAAAAAAAACGGGGAAGAATATAGAGCGGATTAGAATAAGTCGCCGGTTTCATTCAGCTATTTATTTATTAGTCACTAGTCACTGTAAAACAGGGACTCGATGCCAAAATCGCGTACTAAATCTGTTGGAGCAAAGTTTACCCGTTCGTAACGTCGGTCGTCGTGAAAGTTGTGCGTTACGTTATTATGCGCGGATCAAATTACGACAAGCATGGCGAATTAAAACGAAAACGATTTTCAACAGTTTTCTTTTATTCCACGATTTTCCAGGAAATTAAAAAAAAATGACGTTTCCCGTCTTTAAATGAAGTTAAAACCTATGTCGAATCGTACACTCCACGGCGTGTAATTATTTCCAAGTTTGAGAGACACGTGTTTTGCTGACATCATAGCTAATTATACTAATTAAGGATAAATTATTAAAATAGTAAAAACTATTTTTGTGCGCCAAAATCTCCATCTAACGATTTAATGAAGGTACGTTTAGGAGGCAGCAACCAAGTAAATGTGCAAAAGCTTACTAACCAGGGAAATTCTGATTTCGATGAAACTGTACAGACTGGAACAGTGCCTTGCTATAAGAACGGATTTCTTTTAGCAGCCGAGTCCCCCCTCTACCCTCTTTTTTAATAGTGTTATTTATTTATCACAAATAAAGTAGGTTTTACGTGGAAAACGGGGCTGAATAACAAATTTAGACAGATAATAATAATGGTATTAAAAACGACAAGAAAATTTCAGTTGTTATTGAATGATGTACATAAATAAGTGTTGTTCTAAATATAAAATTCCTTGGATTACTAATTATTTCGATAACGTTTCAAAGAAGTGCGAAATATATTGAGATATATATGGATTAAGTACTTAAGTCGTTAATGTAGATAGATATGAATAAACAAAAAATACACGTATTGTGCCACGTATATCGGTATAGGAAATTCATATACAAGAAGAACGGAGAAACAAAATTACATATTTTTATTCATTTATAGCATATTTTTCGTACGGTGTAAATTTACAGTTTGGCATGATATTCGATAGAGCAATATTGACATGTTTGTAACAATAGTAAATATCCAGACAACAGTTCAGCAGTATTAAAAGGAAAGTATAATCCCAATGAGTAGTACAATTACGCATGTAGTAATTATTAATGTTTGATAAAAGAGTGGATGACGTCCTATCATTAAGTAGTGTAAACCGAACTGACGCCCTTACTTCTCTAAAATTGCGTTGTTCTTATAGCAAGGTACTCTTTCAGTCTGTACAGTTTCATCAGAATTCAGAATTTCTCAGTTGCCGATGTTCCCTCGTTAGTAAGCTTTGGCGCAGTTACTTGATAGCTGATATCTTTTGATATCTTTTCACGTTTTTAATATACGTATTTGTTTTAATTCTCGCTTTTTGGTGGCGAATCCTTGAGTTGGTTTGTTTCTTTTTCAATTCTTTTTTATCATTTTTATGTGTATTTTTATCTCATATTTCTTCAGGCTTTTAATTTGTTTTCGTTTTCTTTTGCATTTTTATTATTTTTCTTATGTTGTGTTATTATTTAGTTAATCATGACACGCCCTATATATACAACAAAAATAATAGGCAAACCAACTCGACCCGTATTGGGGGCGAATCGTCGAGTTGGTTTGTTTATTATTTCAATTTTTTTATAATAATTGTTATTTTTACTTTCATTTTATATGTCTCCATTTTTTCTACTTCATTTTAATCTTTTTTTCGTTCTAGTTTTGTGCATTCTTATTATTTTTCTTATTTTATATTATTATTTTTTTATCATGACACGCTTCGATCCCGGAAACAATTACGTTACTGACTTTAGTCGGTGCAATTCTATATTAGCCGAATTTAATGTCAGTTCCAACTACCCTTACCTTTTAGTGGTGATCTTCTTCCCGTTGACGAAACGCGTTGACGTCGATGTCCGCTTCATGTTGGCGTTGGTGCCGGCAGCGCCGTTCGCGAACGTCGTGTTCAGGCTACTGATAGACGTGAAACTTCCGGGTCCGGTCGCGAAGAAGTCGTCCATGATGCTACCGCCTAAACTGATGCCGAACGGGCTGAAGATGTGCTGGCTGAGGGCGTTGGACGGATGGGAATTTCTGTTCCGTCTACGATGACCGCTACCGTGAAAATCTGGGGCGAAGAAAAGAGATAAAAATGTACCACGACGGAAATCAAACCGTAAAATTCACCAAATTTTATTTCTAAACACCGTGTGCCGTTTTCGGTACACGCGCCCAGGTAATGACGGTGACTTAAAAATTGATTCGGCACGGATAGTGGTTACGATTATGTCTGAGCTAATCTCAAGCGCCCCTAACTCGCTCGCGATTCGTTCCAATTTTACCCGTGCGGTTTCATCAACGAACGGACAAAACTGAATACGTACACGGGATTCACGCGTGAAAAACTTTTTCAGGTTTGTATTTAAACCTAAAGAAGTAATGCGTATGATAATTATGAAAATGTACTCATGTGTACCTCCAAACAGATCCGCAAACGGCGTACCGCCGAAGAATTCCCTAAACACCTCTTCCGGATCCCTGAACGTGAAGAAACCGAAGCCCATATCGAACTCGTCGTCGTGCCTGCTTCGCGAACGCGGTCCGCCGCCGTTGATCAGCCCTTCTTTGCCATATTGATCGTAGACCTTCCTCTTCTTCTCTGAAAATTAGAAAACAGACCAGGTCTTTTATCGGTAGAACGTAAACGCGGGCGAAATTTGAAGTTAAATCAAGTCGAAAACAAAACCAAAAAATTAAAAAATAAAATAAAAAGGAAAGCTGTGAGAAGCGAGACAAGACAAAGTGTCCTTCGTCAGCTGCGCCTATTGACCTGGGAGAAGTGACGAAAGGCCGTCGTTCTCTTTCTCTACCAACCGAAAATTCTCGGTGCGGAAGAAAAGAAATAAAAACAATCTTCCAAGAATAAGAAGAGTGAAAATCTATCACCGATTGGAGACGATTCAAATTAAAACAAAAAAAAAGAAACAAAAATAGAAGTTATTGTTAGTTACTCTCTTGTTGCTGCATCTATTTTGTAATATCAAGTTGGTTATTGCACTCACCCGATGGTTAATTAATCGCAAAGCAAAATGAAATTGAAAGGAAGCTATAAATCAACGGATTTAATCACGAAAGCGGAAATTCGTCGGGAATTGGATATATTTCTGGAGTTGTCGGAGTATCGTAAATTTTCCCATCGTAAAATTTGACATTTACTACCGTTGGTATGCAGGAGGAAAGTCAGTAACTGACTGGAAAAGTAAAAGTGAACCGCAAACGATTATTTTGGTCATTTTTCGTCACAAATGTATGAAGTATGGGCGCTAACATACGTTTATACCAATTACTTCTTTCGTCGGACGTATAAATACGTTCATACCGCATACCGGTAGCTTTTTGCCGAACGTATAAGTACGTTCATAATGCATACCAACAACCTTACTGGACGTACAAATACGTCTTTGGTGCATACCGATGGCCTTTCAGCGGGCGTGCAAGTACAGTACAACCTCGTTTATCCTAAGGTAAAGCCCTCGTTTATCGTAAAGTTTCGGCTCTTCCTCCAACCCCCACCCCATGTATCTTAGTTCTGCGACCGGTCGAGTCAAAGGCAGGAGAGGCGCGAAAAATTTGAAATTAACCTTCAACATAATTCACTTTAAACTCACTATTTCTTGTTTGTCTTCCTTGGTTTTCCATAATTTCTGCACGCTATTTATAAACTTGCAAGGACGATAAACGAGGTTTTACTGTACGTCTATAGCGCATACCGATTGTATTGTTTTGTCGGATGTAGAAGTACATGCATGCATAATACATACCGATCATTTTTTACTGGACGTACAAGTAAATGTATGGGGTATGGACGCACATATACGTTCGCTACAATACCGATAGCCTCTTTTGTCGGACGTATAAATACGTCCATACTGTATACCGATAGCCTTTTGCCGGACGTATAAGTACGTTCATACTGCATGCCGATAACATTTTTACTGGACGTACAAGTACGTCCATAGTACATATAGATAGCTTTTCGTCGGATGTCCAAGTACGTCTATAGCGCATACCGAGTATATCCGTTTCAATTATTTTTCGTCGCAAATGCATGGAGTACGGACGTACATATTTGTTTGTACCCCATAGCAATAGCCCTTTACCGGACGTACAAATGCGTCTATTGTTCCTATAGCTTTACAGATAGCACATCTGCGTCCATAGTCCACACCGTTAACTTTAATCGAACGCATATATGCGTTTATATCGGTCAAAGAGTTAATGCGTTCGCAGTTCATATCGATATTGTCGATAGATTTTTTCGACCTTCGAAGGACGCATATATGTGTTCATAACAGTTGAATGATGATTTCGGTGTTTATTCGTGATTTATACCACTCAACCCGAGAATGATCCGAATTTACTCAGAAGCAAACAAGAAACGGGAAGTTCGCGAAGCTTTAATCTTCTTCTTTTTCTTTACAACTATCCTTGATTTCTCAAAAATTTTTAAACGTTTCTGATCTCGTCGCGCGAATCGGGAGAACGCAAACATCTTTAATCGACGATATCGATAACGCCGTCGTACCACCACCAGTTAGTAGTCGATTTTTTTAAACATTTATATTTCGGCCGTCGACTGCTCGCGCGAGGCGAGCCAGAGAGAGAACTCTTAAATATTTTTGGCACTTGAAATACAGGAAAATCGCAAACGCGCTTTACGTTACGGCCGACGTTGTACGTCTAACGCGGTCGACTCATGCCAGAAATATTTGTGTCGTCTTATTTCGGTTCTCGGAGAAGAAATGAAAAATCCAGTGGCGCTACGGACATAAACACCTATTATTATCGGGTAAGTATAATCGTGCCTAAACGAAAATACAAAGAGAAAAAATTAGACACTGAGAAAATAGACAAAAAATCACAATAAACGTTGTTAATATGTATTAATGATGCACAAAACAAGTAAGAAAAAAATCCAGACGCAGTTAGAGTCACGAAAAGAAGGAAAAAGAATTAGACACAAAACATACAAAAATAAATAAATTAGTATTGGAGAAATATTCAAAATGTCAGACGCAATCAAGAAAGAAATATGTAGTAGAGTAGCAACAGCCAGCATCCATACGATACAATCTGGGGAGTATGTGGTGAGTAGACAAAAAAAAAGAGAAAGACACGGGGGCGGCTAGGGTGAGGGGGAGACGGAAGAAGGATGTTGTTGTTCGGTTCGGTTCGGTTTCTCACGCAATCTTATCGCTATTATGGTAACTGTTGCAGGTATTATACTGAGCGTTTTAAAGAGCTTGTTCTACTACCGAAGAAACGATGAAAAGGCGTGTGCGTATCAAAGTAATTCCTGAAGGACCTCGACGAACGGTTGCTGGTGCTCCTCTGGTTGAAACGGTTGTCGTAGATTTTTCGCTTGGAATCTGTGTGTGTTTCGTTTTCGTGCACAAGGACGGAAAGAAAACCCAGTTAAAATGAGGCTCCAATTCAACATTATAAATAAAAAAAAACGAACAATGCATGGTTATGATTTATGAATGATATACATATGCATATGTGTGCGTGTGTATGTACGCATCGACGATACGTTCTCGATTTATTTACAAAAATTATACACGCGACGTTCCAGATTCGTTTTACCTGAAGCTACGAAAAAGGACATTTTGGGGAGGAAAAATATGAAGGGACCAGAAATCAGAAACGTCAGCAATTCATGGAAACGTGGTAAAATTCAAGTATGATTTGTAACTGGAACGATTGGCTGATGGGTAGTGTAACTATACAATTTATTTTACAAGTATGACTTGAAAAAGAATCTGGAACGCATAGCATAAATGCATCAAAAAAGAATTCTGGAAAAAAGGCATAAATCATTCGTATTTTCAACTATCCAGATTTGCTTTTAAAGAAAATAACGTTAAGGCCCCGATTAAGCTAAGCAGAACATTGTAAATGTAATGCTCGTTACGAGGACTACATACAATACTGGGGCGTGACAAAGAGCGTACATTTACGAAATAAGTTACGACAGCCTATATAATACACACCACTACTCGTATACAGCATCGATTTAATACTGACTAGAGCGGAGAGTCGGCGATGCTGTCGTAGCTTACTTCGCAATTGTACGCTCTTACCGCTGTTTGCCCAGGCTATTGATTAGGTTCTCCTCGTAATACATTACAATTCAATCGACGCCTTTTAAATACTCCCCAACAGTCTAAATTTCTTAACATTCTACTCCCGCTTTTTTGCGAGGCAAAAGTGAAGAAGAAGAAGAAACAAATTCCTTTCTGATGCATCTCGTTCAAAATCGATAATACAATTGCTCGTCAATGAGAATGAGTTTATGTCTATCTTTTAGGAAATTTTGGAAGAAATAGAATGATTTTACTCACCATCGGAGAGCACCTCGTATGCTTCTGATATTTCCTTGAAGCGTTTGGTGGCCTCCTCCATGTTGTCCGGATTCTTGTCTGGATGCCATTTTAGAGCTAATTTACGGTAGCTAAAAATTCAATGGTAACATTGTATTAAGCGCGTCGAAAACGGGTTAAAACGCACACATCTTTGTTATTTATGTTCTCTTCGAAAATTCTAAAATTTAAACAGCTATATTTCAAACACTAATAACTAGAGTTTGTTAAAAAGGTGGATGACGTACTAACAGTGATAATTATCATTGAATAATAAAATTCGTAAAAGTGTGGCATCGTCAGTTAACACGTCATCCACCTTTTAATAAACTCTACTAACAACTAAGTACTCCCAAGAAATATAGATATTAACTACACAAGAAGTTGAGAAAGTCGAAAAGATTCCGTTTTACTCTCAAGCAAACTACGTTAAGTAATACGAGAATGTACGGCTCATTAAATCTCTATTCATGCTTCTTCGAGGAAAAGTAAGTATATTTCGTAATCACCAATGTAATGTAATTTTGACATTTATATCTAGTCTGGGCAAACAGCGGTAATAACGAAATAAGTTACAACAACCTATATATTCACATAACTAATCGCATACACTATCGATTTAGTGCTGACTAGATAAGCGGATGAGGAGTTGGCGATGCTGTCGTAACTTATATCGAAATTGTACGCTGTTACAAATGTTTGCCTAGACTATCTATCTTTATTGTAAACTCTGAGTAAGCAGAAATGACTACGGCGTACCTCAAGCGATTAGAGGCAGTTTTTTTGTGTACGCACTTTCGAAACGGCGACAAAGTATAACCACAGGTAAGAGACATTTTTTTAAGAAATAAGTTATATCAAAGACAAAATAACGTGGACGATATATCAAGACATGGTACGAAACGCGCAACGCTCAGTCGTTGAAGATAAACTCGTTTAATCGAAATCTCGGCTTAATGCTCACGGAGGCTCAACAGCGACTAGCCGATCGCAACATCAACATTGGTATAATGACTATACGTCATCGATTGGGCGGTCACAATATTTAAAGAGGCAAAATATAAAATGCAAACCTATCTTATCGAAAGGTCATATCGAGGAAACTCGACGCTGAGCACAAGAGAATCTCAACCGGAAGTGAGACATTATTTTTACAAAGGAAAAATTGATAAAGATGACAATTAATTGTATATGCAAATCGCGACACCTATGTATCGAAATACTTATCTTTCAGATTACCTCTACGACTTTCTAGGTTACCATTACGAAATATAAGCGGTCAAGTGGGAATTTAGTTTCTGATTGGCCTAGAAAGTGGTGAAGATACTCCGAAGGGTAAGTAGTTAATGATGACCCTATATTTGGGCATTGTTTGGTACCTCATGGAACAAAGAAATCGCTGTGAAAATCAGAGAGATCGTCTCTCCTAATAAAAAAAAAATCACCATGTGATTATGTAAAAGTGTTGAATATTTACTCTCATTAGTAGCATTTGATTTAGATTCTTTTGGAAGATTGAATTTGTAGAAAATATTGCTTACCTACAATTACGGTAGTATGCGAGTGCAGTGTTGTCAAATGTATGTTTATTTTAAGCGCTCCCTAAAAACATACAAAGCACGATACAACACTTTAAGATTAAGATTTTCGATTCAAAATCGAAAGAAGGATGTCGCTGCGTGTAGGTTTATCGCCAATTTATACACACCTGTACCTATGTATATACGTCAGGGATAATCGGACGGTTCCTTGCGAAACTTCAAAACTTAATTTCCGCCTTCCTGTGGAAGTAGGAAGATATTTACTCCTACAACTTTTGTTTTCGTTTGTCATGAATTTGCTTCTGTTTAAATTCAATGTATAAGTTCTGAAAAATCCTGTATAAGAGTATGTTTTTACATGAATTTTGTGTATTTTCGAATTTTGAACCATTTCAACCTCAGGGGTAATCGAACGGTTCCTTGCCAAACTTCAGAACTTAATTTCGGCCTTCCTGTGACAGTAGAAAGATATTTTCTCTTACAACTTTTGTTTTCGTTTGTCATGAATTTTCTTCTGTTTTAATTTGATGCATAACTTCTGAAAAACCGTATATGAAACTATGCTTCTATATGAATTTTGTGTTTATTTTCGAATTTTGAACTATTTCAACAATTTTTCGAATGTTTAAGATTAATTTGCAATCTACTGTTTATATTCTTTTTATTTAGAACTCTTTCTATGGTCAATTTTGTAAAAATTACCTGATATACAAAGGTTGCTCGAAAAGTAATTTATGAATTTTGTTATCAACTACCTTAGGACGCCTGATTTTCTACGAACTTCTTGTCTTTGTATTCTCTCCGTCTCTCTCGTTTCCCTATTTCTTTTTTTTTCCGTATTTTCCATTGCTTTCTTATTTTCCCTCTCTAGCGCTTTTATTCTGTCTTTGTCCCAGACTTTGAGGTTTTTGCGTTATTCTTGTTACATCTCCCAAATCGTGCTATTGTTTTATCTCTTTGATTTTTCTAATTTTCTCGTCTCCATTTTCTCCGTTTCTTCTTTTTGTTCTTTTTGAAAACTTTGTTTTTCCTCATAACTTCTTTCCCTTATTTTTGTTATTTTTACCTCCCTTTCCCGTCTTTTTATTTAGGTTTTGTTATCCAATTCCCTCAAATTATAATGCGCCCGATTTTTCACGTACCTCTCGTTTGGTCTTATTACACTAGAAACTTTTTCTAACCTTTGCATCAATTTTTCCTCTTTCGCTTTTTCCTTATTCTTCCATTCCTCGTTCTCGTCTTAATTAGATCTTCGCTTGCAATTATTTCAGTAAAAATACGATAAAACTTTCCAAAGAAACTCGATACTTAATTACTAAACCATTGGACGATCGTGAGACATCGACATCGAAAAACCTCGTCTTATACGGCAAGAGAAAATCTTCGATTATACTACTTCGACGAACCAAATCCGTACGGAATTCGGCATTCGATACCGGCGGCGGCGCGCTAATAATGCACACGATACCAAAAATAAAAAAATGACTGGATAAAGTAAACGGTTCAGGTTCGGTTTCGCGGGCCGAACGCGAAAGATTCGCATATCGTATTCGAGAGAGAGAGAGAGAGAAAGTTTATGTATACAGATTAGCAGCTCGCAGATGTGTGTATAAACGAGAGAGGAAAAAGGATGCTCTTCTATTAAGCTCGCCGACGGATGACTAACCGGTCGGACGGTCCATCGAAAACGGTAGATGATGATTTCGCGGAATATTGGATTATTAGAAAGGAAACAAAGGTGTCAGCATTTTCAGGTGTGTACTCAAGTCGAGATTTCAAGTGTATAGATGGAGATATGTTTATCTTGATTTTTTCAATTGATTGGTTTGGACTTTAATATACAGGTGTGAATAAATTTGGGACCTACTCAAACACCAAAGATGAAAATCAGGTTTGAAAAATTTGAACTAAACAACAATCGTAAAAAATTACACTCGAAAATGCTTGGATACTGATATGACAAAAATATAGGACGTTAGATAGATTTCCTAGGCAAAGACGTAAATGACAAAATGCATAAAAAACATATTTAACCTTCCTATACTCACGCATACGGTCTGTGAGACCGATTTATATAGTATAGTATACGTCTTTCATTTTGACGTGAGTATAGGAAGGATAAACCAGAAAGTCGGAAATGCTACCACCGCGCTAAAGGACCTTACTTCAACAATTTACTATCATACACAGATTAAAGGGGGAGGGGCCTTTTGTGGTGAGGATTGGATTTTTCGAGTGGAAACAGTGACAGTTCTGGTACTTATCAACAGTTGTCTAACCTGTTACATGATCTATCCGTAAATATAAGAGATATAACGCGCCAGTTATCTTTGAAATGCGTAGAAAGTCTTGCGATCAGAGTGAAATAAAATACAAGTGTCATCTCACTCTTTGAGACTGCTCAAAAATGCGCACGAGTTGGTTTGACGTCGCGATGTCTGCTTGTGTGAAAGAGGAAGAGCTTGAGTGTTACGTTCTGAAAACCGGAATTATTCCAAAATTGAATGATTGAAAGGAAAAAACAAGTTCCTGACGAGTATGTCTAGTAAAATCTAGCGAATATGCGCCCGTCTTTATTACGATTGGTAAATCGCTAATGAACAAGACATTACCTCATATTGTGACTTCTGGTAAAATATCATAAAATGTAGAATAAAAAAGATTACTTACGCCTTCTTAATATCAGCTGTGGAAGCGCCGCGTGGAACTTCGAGGACCCTGTAGTAGTCCACCATCCCGGCGCTGCTGCTATCCTTGCGCCCCAGTGTTAACGCACCGAATTACTGCAAGAAAAAAAGGCACAAAAATTCACTCGCCGTACAACAAACTAACTGTTTGTGACAGATTACAAGTGGCGCAAAACTAACAAATAAAATATACCACTGATATTATCTCCAGCGGATGATTGGTAGAAAAAATCGGAATAAACGCGGTAATTTACCGGAAGTTACGGTAGGAAACCCTTGCGGAAATCCATTTAGAAAGACCGTCTTGGCAGCAGCTTGCAATCGCGATTTTGATACCTGTCTAAATGACAGCTGGGCAAATTATTACTAGCAATTTATCCTCATATGTGCCTACGATTATCGCGAATGTTTGCCTATCGCCGTTATCGTAACGTACACGACGTGATAACTTCGCCCGGATTAGATAAGCGTGGAAAAATCGCTGACGTTGACGCATTTTTCTGTTTATATTTATTTTGCGTTCGAGGTTAGGACTGATAATAAAAAAGGTATCAAACCGACATTTTGGTTACAAAAGGGGAGATACGAGGAAGGGGGATTGTTTTTTTAACGCTGCATATAACCCATAGAAGAAAAAAAAGAACAGTAGGTCGGACTGAAAGTGCTTTTTACTTTCTCAAAATATCACCCCACAGAGATTGGAGACACTTTTGCAAGTTATGTCCAGGAATTCCGATACCACCACGGCCCGTTACAATCAAACGGGGAAGGTGGCTTGATACAGTTTTACATTAGATCAAGAGAAAAGTTTATTTCCAAGTTGATAGGAATAATTCGCCACCATTCACGATACTGTAGAATTTCTCGAGCTTATCTGTTGAAGAGACTCGAAGTTTTTATCATCATATGATTTTAGCGCATTTTTAACGCACGGAGATTAGGTAACTAAATTTACCTTCTCTATAAATAGGCTCAAAGGATAACACGACACGTACATTCACGACGACTTACGTCGTCGTTCAAGCCGTTTCTAATAAGGTGACGTGGCTTTATTATAGTAATAAATGACTAAATCTGTTGCATTGCATTCGCGAAACTCGAAGGTCGACGCGCGACTTCCTGCTAACGTTGATCGAATAAGCGCCCGGATTATAGAAACGAGATATACACACGTTACAGAGTACGTAACATTCATCTGCATTTACGTCTATGTCGAAACGAAACAAGGCAATCCTTTCGGAATCGGGAAAAATGAATCACTGATTAGATATATGCAACGTTCCGATTTACACCTTTACTGGCGAGAAAATGCTTACGCATTTTCAAGCCTACATTTATATCCATGCTTTTGTTTATTTGACGTGTGCTAATATGCTGATGCTAATGTTTTTCTTTTTTTTTTTCTGTACATTGAACACAAATCATTATCAGCCGTTCGTTTGTGTTGATGTTCTATTTTTTTGTAAATTAGGCATAAGGCGTTTTATTTTATTTACAAGTGCATTCGAAATAAGTATTTGTTTTCCTTTGATTTTTAAGAAGTAATCAGAAACTTCCAAAACAAATTATTAAGGTATTAAAAAGACATACTGCGAACATTTACGGCCAAAATCGGTTCGCCCTATCTATGATTCATTCGGTGCGGGCTTGGATTCGGGTGGCACCGCGAAATATATATGCTGTCGGTACGTCGGTCCTATTATAGTTTTTCTTTTGGCATTAAGGGATCAAAACCCATCAGCCACATTACCATCAGAAACTGTCAAAATCGTAAAAACTTGACGCATCAAGTTCTAATCCTACAGCCAACGAGAAACTTAACAAGGGCTCCATAAATTTCAATGTTGTTATAACTTAGTAGTAATATCATAGAGGTGGGTAATGCTACTTTAAGTGCTACTAAATTCTCAAATAAATTCCGTCTTTTGGTTTAAATCACCCACCCCACATCCAATTTGTATAAATGGGAAGGAAAGTCCGTATTGTAATCTAGCAATTAAAGAATAGGCGTATCGTGACATTCTACAGTTACTATGGCAACGTGTATGCAAGGTCGAGGGGTTCTATTATAGTTTCAACAGAGTATATTCGTGTTATGTATTTCGCATTTCGTAAACTCACCCGTGCACCGTGCAAAATGTGTGCCCTTTATTGCGCACTTACTTCCGGGATTGGGATTTACGGTATTTTGGCTATTAGGCACGATGTTAGTATCTTCGGGTAGGGCACCGTGCCCTAGGGTACCATTTATATATCATCCTTTCCACAACTTTTGTCCCGGATTAAAACGGAAAAAGCTCAAACGAAAGTTATAAGAGAAAATATTTTCCCGCTATCACAAGGAAAGCCAAAATTAAATTTTTAATAAGCTTTGCAAGTTTCACAAGGAACGTATGGAGAATCTCCGAAAGTATGCGATCAACTAGGATGCCAATTTTTTAGACCTAGAAATTTAAACGCTAGTAAAATTCGGGTCATATCTGGAACAAGGTTAAGTGGTTCGGACTCGTTGCACCATACGGGCTGTAAACAATATACGTCGAAAAACATCGAACATGTGATTGAAAAATAAAGGTGAATCTGTCAAGCAAGGTGAAGTGGATATTTTGATAGGTCGTCGTTTTGTTTACTTTAACAGTCGCTTCGTATTCCTGTATCTAACGTCGAGTTTGACCACCGTTGCGGTTTCCAATTATGTTACAATACACAATTCAGTGCTCGTAGAACAATGCTTTGATTTGCCCAATTTTGTTGCATAATTTTTTTCCGTTTGCACTCATCGACTTGCTTTTTAGCCCATATAATCTTATAAATAAATTAATTGCATTAATTGCGACTAAACCTATATGTTGAGGGAAAAAAATAAAACAGTCGGCTATTTAAGAAAAGATCAGAAAAGCCGATGATTTATTGTTAGTTGTTTCTTGAAACAAACAGGAGCCCCACAACAAAAAATTTAAAATCTTCTTTTCCTCCATTCCCTCTGCCCATTGAGGCGTCGAAAACAAAAAGTTTGAAACAAATTAGGAAACGAAAATTACATTTATTCAACAGATTTTTTTTTTAAATAAAGCAGCAACCTGCTTGATTTTTATTTCCTTAAAGCTGTGCTCCGTCGCCCACTGCACTGAAACTCGTTAGCTTATTGTGCCCCTCAGAAATCAATCCGATCAGCTCGGTGTCCTCGATGAAACCTGCCCCCTTGCTTTGTTAAGACGTCTAATATATGGGCTGCGCACTTCTTCTATATTTTGTTATAATCTCGTTAAAAAGTACTAAATATTAGTAAATCCCATGCATGGTTTTATTATGGTTGGATGCCAGATATCAACATGCTTTCGTTTGTACAAGTTCCCAACGCAACCTCCGTTTTTGTTTTCTTTTAATTTTAAAACCAATTTTCACTATTTTTTGAACATTTTAATGTGAAATGAAGCTTCAATTAGAAACTAAGAAGAAAAATAAATATCGTGCGACTTGCGGTAGTTTCTTATTTCGGATATTTAATTCATTATGACTCGTGCTACTTCCGGTTACGGAAAGGTGATGTACTCGTAGAAGTTTCACGTACCACAAAAATTACAATCAATAGGAAATGTATTCTTTAATTGATTAAAGTTTGAAGGATGTGGATTTGCGATTTGGGTTGTGATTTGTTTATTATTAATTCTGTGGGTGATGTTTGACCAGACTGCTTTTCGGTCTAGCTGGTCTATTACCTCAGTGTACACGAAGAACGGTGGTGTACACGGGCAACGATTGTATACATAGACAACGGTGGTGTACACGGATAACGAAGGTGTAAACGGACAGCGGTGGTGTACACGCACAACGAACGTGTACACCGGACAACGTAGATGTTTGGATTATCGAGGTCGTGCTGTACTACGGCTAAAAACTAATTGATAATAAAATCTAATTGATAACCATTACTCTTCTACTTCTATAGAAACTTGTTTTACAATCGCCTAACACCCTGACCCCCCTACTATCCCTCCTCCATATTATGATATCTCAACATTTTATTTGATGATTATTAAGGTTCGACAAACGAGTGGATGATGATGTAGTATAAACCAAACCGACGCTGTCTGTCGCTGTCACTCCTCCGAATTTTAAGATTTTTTGGATTTAATGATGACTTATCATACCCTCGTTTGTCGAACCTGAACGATTACACTAACTAATAGTCGATCAATTACATTAGATAATTTGATTCTATTAATACCAATGGGGTAGACGACCATGAATTATTTAAAAATTTGAAATTGCTCGTGTATATCCTACAAAATTTGTTATTTCGCACTCATTATTACCACGCGTTGCGCATGGCATCTACTTGAGCTTGTGACGTATATAATTCATAAATATGCTAGATTATGCACAAGAAATAACGTTGCGATAAAATCGTAGATTTATTGATATCCGTGCGTGTGTGTGTTAAGACGACAATCCCCGATACTATTTAATTATATTTTCATAAATAGTCTGGGCAAACAGCGGTAACATTGTACAATTACGAAATAAGCTATAGACATCCCCCTATCTAGTCAGTACTAAATCGATGCTGTATGCGAGTAGTTCTATATATATGTAGCCTGTCGTAACTTACTTCGTAATTACCGCTGTTTCCCCAGACTAATAATAAATACACATTTAAAATGTTGAATTCTTTAAGATCACGGCACATGCAAGAATACAGATACATATGTACTTACGTACGTTTACGATTACGAACGATTGCGCAATGGTTTTATACAATTACACACGAAATTGCGCCAATAATTAACCTAATCATGGTAAACATTACCCGATAGAGGTCAATCGATCCGAAACCAGCTAATCAAGGAAATCGGCGCCGCCTACGTACGGTACGTCGTTTACACACAACCTGAACGTCAAAAAAATTACGAACACTCCACTTACGAGGACGAAATATTGTTTATAGCACACCACCACCTCGCGATGACGTGCAACATTCTACCCGGTTAAGTATCCGAAACGTTTCTGCCTCCCGAAACGAAGGCAGAAGACCGCAGCTGCTACGCAACAAGGTCTTGTTTGGTCACCGGATGTCGATCAATACCCGATTCTAGAATTGTTCCGAACCGGCGGGCGTCGGTGAAGATGGGAAAGTAACGTCGAGTCGGACGAAGTGGTAATGCGATGCGAATTCTACGTTTGGAAATGCGTTCGAGTGCACTGGAAAAATCGGTTTTATAATCGAAGTATGACGAATTTTAATGGCGATAATTAAAATGTAATTAGATACGTAACGTGATTAGGCGAGGTTAAACGCTAAAAAACGAAAAATGTTGGTAATTGTGTCGATTTTGAGGAATGGAGAAGATGGAACCCAAGAATTTAGAAACGAGTTTGATGTCGTGATTGTCCTTCTTCAATTATCGACGAAATTGGTAATAAACGATGAGTTGATTGAAATAAAAAATCGGAAACGATCCTTTTGCAGCCTAGGCACGTTCAAGTAAATAAATTAGATAAAAAACGGTTTCTCGGAAATGTTTTTATTACGACCGCCACAAAATATGATAACAGACGACGCACGCATTTCAATATAAAGAAACATTTAGTTTGCATTCAGCTTTCGTATTGCAAGCACTGAGTAGTGAAGAGTTTGTGCAATATTTTAAAACAGCGTTGATATCTGTGTTAGACAGGTCATGTGTTATAAATAGATGAAGACAAATAGCTACGAATTTTTTTTTTTCTGTAAAAATAACTATATGAACAGTGACATCTTGAAGTAAGAAACAATCAAAAGTTGACCCTAAGATCCATCGAAGCCTACCCTCCTAGATTTTTTCAAATCGTAATGATGGAAAGTCAGGTAATCGCAAACGGCCCATCGAAAATCATGCCTCTTACGATCGCTTCGACATTGTTCGTGAAAAAACAACGATTACCAGCACATTTTTCCATTTGACCGACAAATTCCCCATCGATGTTCTCATTACCGATTAGAAGACTCGTTCTTAGAGATCGTAAATGTGCACCGAATAGGCGCCTGCAATTAAGGCAACGTCCACGAAATCATAATTCATTGCACAAACACAATGATATCATTCCCCAAACGAAAATGAGTAATCATTATCTGCTTAACGCCACTAGAATATTTTTTATTTAAATTATACTTTGCGATTTCGACGAGTCGCGTTTCCTCGACATCGCAGTTGAGAAAAATTAAGATGTAATCTGATAATCTACGTGTTTTAAGTGACAGCTGAACTGCAATTGCCCCAACACTATGTTACTACACGACAGGGCCAATTAAGTTGAACTAGGACGTGACACGGCCCGACAAAAACTGGACACGTTAATAATAGATACGAAATTATTACCACTAGATATTATTATTATTTCTTCTCGGAATTTCTCGCGGAATTAAACCAGGCCGTGGAGGTCGTTCGTTGCAGAGTTTACTCGAAAGCGATTCTGTGGAAGTTTAATCGACGTAATAAATCGATTAGGATAATCGTGTTAATCATTACGTTCTGCCATTCCTTGAATTCGAACGGAATCGTTACATATTACCCATACCAATTAGATAAACGCCGGTTTCTCGTAAGTGTTTTATTATGACCGCCAATGAAATATTCTAATCATAGACGACGCACGCATTTAACCGAATATAATGAAACATTTAGTTTGCATTCAGCTTTCGTATTGCAAGCGGCGAATAGCGAAGAGTTTCTGGAATATTTTAAAACAGCGAGTAACGTTAAAGTAATGCCGGCAAGAAAGGAATTATCGATAAAAGCGTGTGTCGTAACAGAAAAATCGGAGCAGTAACAGCGAAAATAACGCGAAAACTTGGATTTCCATATTTCGAAACCGTCACTTTTCCTAATTTAGTGGGAAACTCGCATTTTGATATCACGATCGATTTCTACGCAACGGTACACATCCTCAACGAAGTCTTTGACTTTCTGAAAACGAATTTCGTTAAATTAGAGGAAAAAAAAAGTTTAAAAATTTCAAACGACGCCATTCAAATTCTACGTACACTCGCCACAAAAGCTGTGCAATAGCCTGCGAAACGGGCACGAATTACATACGCCAATACAATCATCCTTAATAAAGCACAATTCCCTTCGTGATAATGAGATTTCTGAAAACGAATTTCGTTAAATTACAGGAAAGATTTTTGCAAAAAAACTTGCCGAAACATACAGCTTTGGCCATAAGTATTTGCCACCCATGAGAAACCCCGTTTTACTCTTCTGACTGAATTTATAGGAAAACAGGTATCCATTGGACCTGTTATTTAGGTAATATCATAGAAATGAGTTGTAGCCATTTTATGGGGAGTAGTTGTATTATAAAAGTTTCTAGTTGTTTATTTTCTGCTATGTATTTGTGACATAATGTATAAAGTTGATGAATTGAAGTAGAAGCCAATTTATTTTAAATTTATTTTCGATATTAATGATGTGCACATAGATCAATGAGATACAGTCCGAGTACCAAGTGAGAGAGATTGAAGATATCTGTATTACACTTACATCGAGGGATGGTAAATACTTATAGCCAAGGCTGTATTTTATAGATTTCGACGAACCACCACCTTCCCCGTTTCAGAATGGGATGGTGTTATCAAAATTTAACTAGATTTACAATAAAATCAGCAAAATGATTGCAAGATATAATGATAATAATAATAATAATAATAATAATTCTCTCATTGACTGTGTCTATGTCTTAAAGACACCATGGTCAATAAATACTATTATTATTATTATTATTATTGATAATAATAATAATGGAAAGCATATTTAACTTTTTGTTATTATTAATTAATAATAATTATATTCTTTATTATCCAAGAAAATAAAATTCCAATTTATAGGATAATACAAAATAAAGAGAAAAATAAAAAAATTTACACATACTTTCTACATAAAATAAGTGACAATGAAAAATAAGAAATAATATTACACACATATACGATAAGGAAATCAAAACAACAAAAAATTTTATATATTATATTACATACAGCGTTGGCCATATGTATTAGACACCTTAGTCCTACGTACGAAAAACTTTAAATTATTGTTACCCGTAGTACAAAATCAAGAAATGAAATCAAAATCACAAACAGGAATGTATTCGTCAGTAATTTATTAAAGAATGTTAGTTTATTTTAATATTTAGTAGCACCTCCACCTGCTTTTATAACAGCACGCACTCTTCTCGGCATACTTGCTACCAGGTTATGGCACATTTCACTGGATATTTTTGACCATTCCTCGATTATTCTTTGTTTAAGAATGTTTTTATTGTTGCATTTATGTTTTACCACCTTAGTTTTTAAAATATTCCATAAATGTTCAATCGGGGAGAGGTCCGGAGACTGAGCTGGCCAGTCTAGAATCTCTACGTTATTTTCGTTGAACCACCCCATTGTTTGCCGTGATTTATAGCAAGGCGCATTGTCCTGTTGAAAATAATATTCAGGTACATCTGTATCAAACAATTTTAATACCGACGGCTCCAATACCTCCCCCAGCATATCAATATAAGCACCACTGTTCATACGACCTTTGCACAAGAAGAGTTCGCCGACGCCGGATGCAGACATGCACCCCAAATCATAATACTGCCTCCACCGTGTTTTACTGTAGGTACTATACAATCCGGGTGATATGCCTCTCCTCGTCGTCGTCGAATGTACTGCGCCCCAGGTTGGCCGAAAAGCTGGAAAATAAAGTAATAAAATATACTTTAAATTGGCTGTCTTTTTTGAAAAACTTTAAGCGGTAATTTAACTTATCTACGTTTACTAACATTATAAATATCTATTCTTACATACCTCTATATTAGATTCATCGGACCATAATACTTTGGCCCAGTTTTCGACGGACCAATTTTTATATTTTCTAGCCCACTGAAGTCGCTTTTTCTTGTGTTCTGCAGTTAAGTATGGTTTTCGTCGAGCTCTACATCCACGTAAACCAACTGCCACAAGCCTTCTCCTAACTGTCCGTGCAGAAATATCAATTCCATGACGCAGGGCTAATTCGCTGGCGAGATCTTTCGACATTTTTGTCCGATTCCGTATGGCTGTTCTCTCTAAAATTCGATCTTCTCTTGCAGTTGTTAGGCGTTTTCTTCCACTTTTAGGCCGATTAGTGAATGATCTTGTCTCCTCGTACCTTTTTAGCGTGGTACGAACCGCACATCGCGAACACTTCATTTGTCTTGCGATCGCTGACAGTGTCATCCCTTGCGAACTGAGCAGAAGGATCTGGCCGCGCTGCACTTCCGTTAATTCACGAACTTTTGGCATTATTTTATACTTTACTGTATACACACTAATAATAAAAAATACACACTTGAATGAATGAATACAATTTCGCAACAAACTCCTTTTCGTTAGCGTGTCGGAAATAAAGTGATACTCAAAACTGTAAAATGACCCCTTACTTCAAAACTACCTGCTTAAGTACACACGACCCTCGTTAAAATTACATTAAGGAGTTTTATCGAAAGTATTTCCGAGTACTATCTATCTGTAAATATAAATGTATTCATAATACGGCATTTTCACAGAGGTGTCTAATACATATGGCCAACGCTGTATATGGAAATTCAAAACCTGGTATGTACGTACACATTTAGAACGCCATACTTCCAAAACTAATAGAAATGGAGGATAAAGGTGGGTCACAAATCAGTTGTACTCGTACAGGTCTATAACTTTTAAAAATTTCAACAAGACCGGTCAAAATTCAATTTCTTTTGGTCGAAATTGGATGGAAATTTGTATCCAACAAACGACAATTTTCGATGATATCTGAAAATACTGAGGTTTCCTCGGCGAAATGGAGCAAAATCGATTTTGTTTTGGCCGATTTTTTCCTGAAATGTATCGATATTCGTATTCAGAAATAGAGCCATTTTATTGAAAATTAATTCTGCCTTTTTTCAGTTATTTTGGCTCTCGTTGAAAACTAGGTACAAATTGCATATTCTAATATAATTATTGCTAATAAAACAGAATTCTCTCCGTGATAGTATTGGAATACGCAATTTGTGCAGGCCTTGCAGGCTATCGCACAGCTTTCCTAACAAACGTACCTGGTTTAATAGATCGTAAGTCATTTCAATTTTTCTTTGCATTTATTTGGCTCTTATTGAAAAAAAAACACGCAAACTGCATATGGCATTATAGTCATTGTAAATAACAACGCATAAATACGCAAATTTATGCCTGCTTAGCAGGCTATCGCACAGCTTTCCTGCAGAGTTCCCTAACAAACGATTAGAGTAATTTAACCATTTTTTGGAGGTTTTTTGGCTCTCATTGAAAAATAGGAGCAAATTTCGTATGCTAATATAATCATTATTAATAGAGCATAATGCTCCCAGTGATAATATCGGAATACGGAATTTGTGCCTGCTTCGCAGGCTATCGCACAGCTTTCCTGGAGGATTTCCTAACAAACATACCTGATTTAAAAGGTAATTTTATGGAGAGTCATTAAAAATTTAAAGATTTTTCGTTTCCCATCAGTTCATTTCAACAACATCAAATCAGACAAAAAGAAAACCGTTGTAACTACAATTCGCTAGCAACGCGTCCATTCCATTCCGTTCCACTCGAAACAATGCAGGCAGATAACCGAAGCGATAACAGCTTTAAAAAAACGTAATTTTATGTAGGTTGCGCGCCTCGTTTTAACCAAGCGTTAAACGATAACGTAGATACGGGCGTACTTTTACGGTTGGAAATTGACATGACAATTACGCAGCGGTTAGACTCTCTATTTTCTACGTCTGTTTGTATACGTATGTGTGTGTGTGTGTGTGCCGCAAACGAAGTAATAAAAGACTTTCTTCATACCATTTTAGAAAATGCCATCGTTATTTCTCTATTTCTTTTTTTCTTCATCTTAATAGCGAGATGTTTCTAGCGACCAGAGCACGTTAAAAAAGAGAAAATCTCACGTTTGCGGTTGTGTAGGAGCCTCGGGGAAGATTTTCGCCTGTTTTTAGTTTCGTTTACGACTGATAGATGAAAGTTTTAAAGTGGCGGCGTTCGTCGCGGTGAAATCAGAAGAAGAACAAAAAAGGTGTGCTTTCCCTCGAAATAACATGGAAAGATGTATTTAAATAAATGCTTCGTCCTATCTGTTCCTGATGGTTTAAAATTTAAAAAAAAAATGTATTATTGAGATCTGGGTAACGAATGGAGAACTATTTTTCAACGAGTAGTTCGAAAAGATAAATTTTAATGAGTACAAACCGAAAAAGGAAAAAAACGAAACAGAAAAAAACCAAAAAATCGAACGCTTCAAATAATTTAGTGTAAATCTGGCTTTCGTCTTGCCAAACGTTATTTCGTTTTAAAATAGTTATTAACATATGTCATTTTGCCGGATTTAAGTTCTACCGAAAAATGCAAATAATTACATTACTTGGGGAACGATGGTCCCTAAGAAGACTAAGTAATAAATTTGGAGCACTATTCACTAAAATAAATGACTACATCGGGGAACTGTCGAAGGGCAAGGTGGTTAAATTGGTATCGAACCCCGTAGAAGACGAAAATCTTATTCAGTTTTTAAGGAATAATCTATTTTTTACAGCGGTAAATGTTCGAAACATAACGCAATTTCCAGGTTATGGGCCCAGTGGAAGAAATGGAATTAGAAAAAACTCAGAATTAAGAAATCGAATGGCTGTTAACAAGGCACTTCTTAATGACTGAAATAAGCAACGAAGAAATGGCTTCGCATTGGAATTTCTATCCCACAATTAAAAGTTTTGGGAAAATTGTTATTTTTCGGAGGAAAAAGTATTTCAGTCTCCTAATAATGGTCGCACATCCATGTATATAGCCCACCAAATTCTCTATTTGATGAAATTTTTTATACGCAATTTTTTTTTTTAAGAAGTACTAGTTGTATAACGTTAGGTCTAGTCACTCTTTTAGTACTACTAAAAGAGAGACTTTTATTTCTACTTATCCTTGACTTCTATCCCCAATAGTTTTTCCATCTCTACTTTAATGTTCTTATACGCAAACAGTTTATAAAAGCGGTAGATTTACGACAACTGTATAGGGGGTGTCTGTTGGAATCTCGAGGGAAGATTTAATCTTAACAAACGTATTCTTACCTTCTATGGAAATTATATGTCCCTAATCAAAATTTCATATTTCAACGAGGTAATTCAGCAGTGCATACATCTAGGATTGCTTATCGATGGTTTGAGAAAATCAACTTCACACGTTTGCCAAAGTATTCGAGCCCAGATCTTAATCCCATAGAAAATGTATGGGGATTTATCGTTAGAAGAATGAACTATAGTAATGTTAAGCCTGAAAACGTCGACGAATTAAAAGATAAGATGAAATTTGGAATGATCTCACAGTAGAATTTATTTATTCCCTTACATCTTCCACGCCCAGACGTTTATAGAAGGTGTTAGATAATAATGGCCCCTCGGAAGAAAAGAAATTAATGGAAACGCGTTATGATAACATTCAATTTACATTGTGTCATTTTTATTGAAACTGATCATTAGTCATTATTTATACTCAATTGACTTGAGTTTGTTTGCATACGCGCGCGCCACCTATCGTAGTATATATGTATTATGCCAAAAACATTCGACACATGCGCGCCACCTACCGTAGAACAAATTCAGTATTGGAAAGATTATGAGAATTGAAATCGATTTAATTCACGATGAAAAAATGTCTGTAATTCACAATGAATATAAATTATTCCACGTGAAAACGTTGATTAAATGAATTGATTTAGAATTCGTTGATGCCACTATACCAGTAATCTTCGCGGAGGTGCATTCAACCACAAAAGACACACAGACATACATTCGTTTATATATATATATATATATATATATATATATATATATATAGACGAAGATAAATGCGTTTAACAGAATTTTCTGTCGTTCATGGGTAGACTATTTTTGCCATTAGATAAGATATAATTGGTGTGAACATGACAAACGACTCGTTTATATTGCTCAAAAATAATCAAAATAGCCTATGAGACTTATTTTTGTTGCCGCAACAGTACGTCTACGAGAGAGCTCTAGAGGAAAGTCGTGCCATAGCCTTATGTTTTGGTTCAGGATGCAGAGCGTAGCAGCTTTAAATTCCTAAAATGGATCTGTTACCTCCAGTATGTTGCGAAAGGAAGAAAATGCCGCTGAGAGGGCCAGTAGCGGTACGGTATACGTATGTATACGGCTCGGTGGCTGCGAGATGTAGAAGAAAAAGAATTACATATTATGGGATTCAATTGCTTTCGGTCATACGAGGAAACAAAAGAATGTATATACCACCACCAAAGCAATCGCATCGCGTAATTTATATAATAGCTACGTAACGGCCTTATTTCAAACCCGCTGCAGGCGACACCTGCACCGGGGAAAAACACGATCGACCGAGGCAACTACGTACTTTCGATTTTAGCTAATTTTACGTAAGCTCTTAACAGACTAACAAGAGGCGTATTCCGAAGAGGACAGCTGCGAGCGAGCAAAAAACGGCAAAAACCGGCAGGTAGTATGTAAGTAACCTGGGGGACAGGATTATTGAATGCACGGTCGAACGAACGTTAACTCGCCTTTCGAGAACAGCTGCAAGAATAAAATAAACGACAAATACCTGTCCGTTGTGTCTAATGCGTCAGGCGAGGCAGGCCTATTTCACCATTTCCAACGCACGAAAACTTTCTCTAACTAAGAACGAGCGCGATTGCGGCGTGTTCTCCTTTTTTAATTCATTTATTTTCGACGGTTTAGCGAACGACCTTGAACCGAAACGTGGTTGCGATTTCGTAAGAAAGGAAGTATTTGCTTTGTGTCGGTAATTTCGCGTCGTCTAGAAATTCAACGCGTTGCAAAAGAACGAAAACGTTTAGAATAAACGACGACGTTGATTTCTTTCATCGAGAAATCTCGGCTTTTAGAGTGGAAAGCACCGCCGAATATGGCAATGTTTACAATTCGTTTCACGAGTTAGAGAGTGGAGGTGAAGGTCGTTAACCCACGTCTCTTACTATCACCAAAGATGGATGGGCAAGATCGATGTGTGATATATCGCGAGATAGATGCCAATTCGCATTTTGCATCATAAATCGATTGAGACGCAAACGGGGAATGATAGTGGAAAGAAATACAACCGACGCCATTCAAATTTAGTATAGATTCCCCCAGGAAAGCTGTGCAATAGCCTGCAAAACGGGGACAAATCCATACGACAATACAATCATTGTTACTAAAGCATAATTCCCTCCATTATAAGTAGTCTGAGCGCACAGCGGTAAGAACGTACCATTACGAAATAAGTTACGATATCATCGCCGATTCCCCACTCTAGTCAGTACGCTATATGCGAGTAGGCTGTCGTAACTTATTTCGTTATAACCGCTGTTGCCCAGACTAGTGAAAACACTGGCATACGCAATGTGTGCTTACCTCGCAGGTTATTGCACAGCTTTCCCGGATAGTTGCCTAATACAAACTTACAAACCTCATGTGATAGGTCGCTTTATACCGAGTCATCTAAACTTTTCTTTGAATTAATTTGGCTCGTATAGTCTTTGTCAGCTTAGTTAAGAAGCAAGTGTATGTTTCATATTTACGCGTTTAAAAATTTAAGTGGTCCAATAGCGTATTAAGAAGGAAAGAAAACGTCCTTGGTATTATATTTAATCTTTAATTTGCGCAAGATCAACGATCCGAGCGAAACCGGCAATTTTCTCCAATTAGGCGGGCAATTCTCGCCCGGATTATCATCCGAAGCGGTAATTACGATACGTAAACTGCGACGGACAATCGCTCCGTCTTTGCGGGGCTTTCGTATCTACCTGCGCGAAACGCAACTTTCGATTCGATCAATTTAGATCAATGCTTTCGTATGCTTTTGTAGTAATAAATTCATCAATAAGTAGCATTCGTCCCGCAATAATCGACGAAATATTAGTGAGTTGTAAATATTTAAAGGAATTGATACATACAGGCTGAATTTTTTCCGATAAAATCATCGCTAAGTTTCGACAAACGAGTGCATGATAAGTTGTGTAAACCGGGCTGACGCTGTATCTTCTTCGAATTTTAATATCGCGCCTTGCACGTAAGTAAGGTCAAGCGGTGGAGTAACAGCGTCAATCCGGTTGACACTATTCAATGATAACTTATCATGCACTCGTTTGTGGAACCTTAGTCACCGCCAACGATGGTTTTGATTAGAAAAACGCAAGTTTGTGTCTGAACACAGACATTATAGCTTAAATTTAGACTGTATTATTAAGCTCATGATTACCTACAACTTTTCCCCTTACACATTTTTGCTAAAGACACCATTATTGGTCAGATCATCGTTAAAATTGCACACAACAATATCAGTCGTTATATTTAAAACTTTTTGCCACTTGAGTAAGATTTTGGAGGCAAATTCCAAAGAGTCGCATTCCAACTTTCGTTGGTAGTCTCCCAAGCAAAGGTTTAGCCACTCTTCTCGGCTAGCTCCTCATAAATCGGTTTGATGGCTACAAAAATTCCTCTGAAAGCGACGGCTTATGATGGAAGATGTCCGAGAAATCCGTACCTTTCGGACGCGGCAACACATTTGCGTCACTCATTGTAACTTATAAGCACTCTGAGACTACAAATAAACTTAAAAATCAGTACTACACACAAGAGCCCTGATTTAAAGCGAGGAAATTATGTCCTTTTTGTACATGCACTGACGCTACACTAACGTACTTTTCACTTCTGAACTACGAAAATGCTTCTAACTGAACATAAACACTTTCTAACGACATCTGTTTATGTATTAGATGAGTTAGGAGTCAAAAGGTAATACGGCATTATTTGCATTTCTGTAATATAGGCTGACAAGGAGAAGGCAAGGTAATCGGATTTTTGTAATTTTTGATATTTATGGTACGTGTAGTTTGGACCTTAAATAAGAATATTTTGGAGTAGTTCGAAGCAACGTTCATAAATTACACAGAAGAAGAATGAAAAAACATACGGTGCGTTTTGAATGAAAGAAAAGGAAATGTCCCGTGACGAGACTCGAACCAGCGATCTCGTGAGTATCGCACCAAAACGCTATCGACTAGGCCACGAGTCCAATTGACAATCGTATTATATCTAGTGGATTTAAATGGTGGGTGAAACTTCAACATCGATTATCTCGGTAATTTATGAACGTTGCATCGAACTACTCCAAGATATTCTTATTTAAGGTCCAAACTACACGTACCATAAATATCAAAAATTACAAAAATCCGATTATCTTAGCTTCTCCTTGTAAGTTAAATTCTATTATGTTGCCTAACGATTTCTTTCTGTTTCCACGATAAGTTACAGGGTTAGTACTTTTATCTGGCAAAGAAGCAGTATACGTTTACAAAGATTAAATGAAATAAAAAAATAGGAATACTTTGAAAAATACGATTTTTTCGACATCAGACCCTACCCCCGCTCTGATCGACGTATGCACTCTGACATCTCAAAGAAAGGTGCGCGCACTAAGGAAATAAAATCGCGGTACGTTTGAAGAAATCAACATCCAAATTTCTTCTATTCGGAACGTAAGCACAAACATATACACACGCGCGCGAGTCACGGTATCGCATCATCATTCATTTTATTTTTCCCATCCACTATTAGCCCATCAACGTCGGATAAACTTACGAGTGGGAGATCTCTCAGACCCGCCGACTTCGGCCGTCCAAAATAGATACATTACGCGTTCATAAACATACATCGGGAGCCTGCGGTGATATATAATGGGCCCGCGGCGATATTTCACTTTCGAAGTGGTAAAAGAAAAAAAAAAAGTAAAAATAACCGCGAATATCGTGGGAGACGAAGAGAACACGAAAATCGATTGCGCGGAGGCCGGAGACGATCAAAAAAACAGGTTTCCATTTTAAGTGTCCAAAATTTGTTCCATCACCGTTTCGATCCGAAGAAACTTTGGTGAAGAATCAAAGTCGATTTAATTCGATTTATTATTTGGGCAAGATTGTGCGAAGATGCGAATTTACAGTACGACAGAAGTTATAGATATAAGAACAGATTCGACCTTTCCTAATTCTTGTTTAGAAAATAATCATACATTTAACATTAACTTTATTATTTTACATGTTTAAGACAAAGGCAAAAAACTTAATTTATTAGAGAATCTGGAAATTAATATGTATAAAAAGTTAGGGGAAAGCGTTAAACGATCAACTGGAGGTGAATAACTCGCCCTCCTAAATTTAAACATGTAAACCGCGTACAGCTTCTCACTCAAAAAAAAATGTATAAATATAAAAGCTTTAGATTCTAAGCTATAGCACAGCGAAACAATATTGTTGTGGTTTTTTACGATAAATATTTGAAACTTTTAACATTTTACGTTTCTTTATCTCTTATGAGAATTAATGTCGTCTTCTACAGAAACTATTGCACGACAGCAAATCGTGCGACATCGACAACGTCAAATGTAAATAATAATAGTTCGATTGCATAATTTTTTTGAATGCGCTATTCGCGTCCGAGTATGACGTTATTACGAACTAAGAATACCTTTTTCGCCGTTCACATTTGGACGACGTTCAAAAGCCGAAATTGTTTTCTCTCATTGTATCATAAGTCATTGCAATTGAGTCACTTCCCCGATTGCAACCGCGGCGAAATATAAACAAAACCGGTACCCACAATTAAATCGTTTTGCAACAACCGACCAACTGTGTAGACATGCGAAACTACAAAACGAAAATATATCTATAAACTTGTGACAGGAAAAGCGGGAAATTTGTGGTTTAGAACGAAATCAAAATAGTTCTGGCCTTTACCACATCGATTTGTATATTTCCAAATACGTATTTCAACAGTGAAATCTTCACCGAAGGAAACATATGTCTTGAAACAGAGCACTTCGATGTACGAGGGCTCTTCACTTTCCATTAGGTCTAGTAAAGTAAGACACATTCATATACGAGGGTTGGATAAAAAGTAAAGGCACTACCTACGTATTTCGATTGTCGCGTACTAGATGGCGCTGGTATCCTCCGAGCGGATAAAAGATAGTCACGTGAAGACGTGCGCAGGAGCGGAAAAAATCCCCTAATGATATGTTTACAAGGCAGTCTACGACATTACAATCAATTTTGAACAAAATCGATGATGAATCTATGGAGAATCAAGGAAGCGTGGAAACTCTTCTCAATTTTGGACTGCATTAATCTAATAAGCTCATCCATCAGAGAAACAAAAACCGACGACATTACATGGTTGTTGGAAAAAAATATGGCCGGAGTCAATTGAAAGTAAAAAATTTGATCGAGACAGCAGAAAACAGTACGCAGTAGTAGAAGTTGTTTGAGGATATAACTAGACGTGATATCCAAGAAGTACTGGTGGAAGAAGAAATTGATGAAGTAGGTTTGGTCGAAATGATATCTGGAACCCAAAGATGATAGCACAGGTGGAAGCGAAGAAGTTAGAAAGTTTACTCCACAAAGCATAAAGAAAGGCCTAGGCCTAATCGAACAATTAGAGTCAAATTTCTTAAATAAAGATCCTTTTAAAAGTTTAAGAATGAACTTCAAAAGTGCTTAGCACCATATAAGGAAATTTATAAAGATCTTTTCACTAGAAGCAAGCAATCTAAAATCACAGATTCCTTGCAAAAGGTAGAGCATAGATATAAAGATAATGCTCAGAGGATGGGGATATTTTGTTAAAAGAAAACACTCTCGGTTAATGGTGCTTAGTGATGACGAAGAAAACAATGTTTAATTCATATTAATAGGTATTACTTCTTAAGAAAATTTTAATAAAGATATTTATCTTAATTATGAACATATGTGTTGTATCTTTCTTTAATTTTTTGAACCTAACCCCTGTTTTCGTATTAGTTCTTTGTTTCATATAGCAAGTATAACAGTTTGTTGGAAAACTCAAGTGGAATAATTATATTCACATGAAAGAATGCGAATCGAACGTCGCTAACCGATAACACACGTCAAAAATGAATTGATACCTAAATAAAAAAAAATTGCTTTTATAATAATTATCAGTCTTTATTTCCTGGCCTATCCTAACACAGTTCTACAAGTGGCGTCTCTCCTGAGTAGATTGGCTATCATCATGGCTATCCTTTTGAAGCTTCTTGAAAATCGTTTACAGGCTGGTAAATCTCCATAGGACGTATGTATGTGGATTGTTCGGCCAACATTTTTCCCTCTCTTCGTTTTCTTTAATTTCTCCTTTCTGTATTTCTAAACTGATCAGACGTCCTAGACGGACAAAAGGACCATGTGAAAGAAGAAGTATTTTGAAACTATTGCTGCCAATACGCCAATATTAACACCAAACTCGCCAGAGCACGCCAATCGTAAAGGGCTAAATTTAGAGGCGACAATTCGAAATATTTCAGCAATGCGACGGCGATCGCGAACAACATCACCATAACGACAATAAAGAAGAGAACCACTTAAGTATGTGTGTGTATTTGTGTGACGATTAAGCACCGAATTTCTGTATATTTGCAGCTACGACGGCTGTGTGTATGTGCATGGAGTGGAAACGGACGTATCGACGGTAAAGTCGCGCAGAGTTCCTTGACTTCGTCGCGATGGCGGAACGACTATCGTTTACTAATTAGACGATTGTCTCTAAGGCGACGACGAAAGGGTTTGAATTACGAGAGAGACGTGGGTATAGTGCAAGTTGAGAAAGGTACACTTCTGCGGAAAACGAGATATCTTTGTCTCGATATTCTTCCAAAGACACGTAAGCTCAAAATCCAAAGTCCAAACTAATCTGGAATCCTCGCGATCATTAAAAATTTGGCAACAACGCCCTCGGTTATTATAAGTCAAAAGCAAGCAGTTTCTTGGTGGTCCCGCACGAATGTTGCTTTTTCGTGCAAAATGTCCGTTGTTAGGGGCGTCTCAGGAGATCGACAGATAAAAGCACCTGTTATCCAGTCTGCAAATTCGCCGAGGAGAGCAGAGATGTCGCCATCTGGATCCATATTGGTCGCATAAGGGAGGATGACGAGGCCTAGGGATGTGTTCCGGCTACGATATATGATGGAACGATAGATTACATGGGAAGGAAGAGGAGGTGCGTTCCCCTTCATCTGAAGCCTGAAGTTAAGGCTTTTCGACAACTAGTTTTTGTGGCACTGGCTTCTGATTTGGAAGAAAAAATGTTTCGAGAAGTGGTTTGGGCGCAAGCCAAAAATATGTTGATGTCAAAGGCGAATATTTTGAGACACGTTTACTCCATTATATTAACGATGTGCAGAAAATTTTCGAGTAGATGTAACTTTTTAACTGATCTCGCATAAAGAATTACTCGGCGCGTTTTTATCACTTGGAACATTTCCGCTCGTTTGTTTTCTTTAAAACCCCGCTGATAGTTTACGAAACTTACGCCTCATTGTATAGAGGGGAAGGCATTCAATTAAAAATATCGCATCATCACTTTTAATAATAACAATATTTTTCTCAGTATCGCGATTCGATTCGACGACGAGGACGACGAAGAAGAAGAATATGAAGGCAAAAAGCGACAAAGTCAACCGACATCTGTTCGTTCGAAATTCTCGTCGACGTATCGACCGATGCTATCTGCGACCAATTAATTGCCATTCCTTAATGTTGGCATCTGTTGCGAGATACGCTGGTATCTAAATAGGTCTCGGTATCAACAGCAGGTCTAGCGTGTGATGCGTTTTGTTACATACATACATTGTATAACAGCTGGCCCGTGTTGCGTCCGCAACGGAATTCGCCGGTCGGAAATGAGACACGGGGTAAATGTGAAAAAAGCCATCTATAAAATGCACGCAGGCAGTCGAGAAGATCGTATATGGATGTATGTAGTAGACATATTATATTGTTATTGCGACTGTAAAATCGGACATTAAAGAGAGCAGATTGTAACCATATTGTGTGCTAGGTTTCAAGTGCTAGAATATGATTCATTTAGTGCGTAATTATCGTACATCGTACATATATCAATTTTCTCGACTCGTTAATGCGTCTCGGAAACTACGAAGTTATTTACGATCGTACCGGGTCGTGTTACGCTTTAAAAATGATCTTTAAACATTTTCCATATTTGCCTTTAAGGGGTAACACCGCTGTGAATTTTTCAGAAAATCGAATTTTTTTATTGGCTTAATAGATGCTTTGAACCTTCTAGAATATGGGGTAAAAAGTTCATTACCCGGAAGAAAACTTTCCCTCGAAATTTCGAGCTCTTCCCGAACCGCGTCGGATATCTCCGAAACGACTACCTGCACCAAATAAATACCAGTTGGGAATGTCTTTCTTTTTGATTTCTAACTCCCTAACCCCACTAACACAAGTCGTTAGAAAGTGTTTATTAAGGACTTTCTAATTCTCATACTCATTTCTATATATATATATATATATATATACTACATACATATTTAATTGTAATTAGCTAAGATTTACATTACTAACTCTTCAATACCTTACATTATACATAGTTGAATCATATGAATGGTTAAGTGCTTCGGAATGAGGTAATGAGGTTTCGAAAACGATATTGTGACATAAGCTTGTTAGTCAGACTGAACGCTAAAGTAGTTTAATGCGACGAAAAGCTTACCTCTACTTTTTACATATACTTAATGCTTCTTCTTCGTAATGGTAAGTCTCCCTGGTCAACAAAAACCATTAATTCTAAATTATACTATGATATAAAAAAGTCTTAAACATAGCGACTAATATTGCTGTGTGCAATTTCAATGATGGTCTGACAAATATTCTACGAATCGTGAAAGTATTGGAAATGGATATTGGCGTCCAATCATACCATTTTTGTGTTGAAGCCGATACTAAGCGAATCAAGCGCGCCTAGCTTCTTTGACAGATGAGCCGAAAGAGGCTCGTTCTAGCATACAATCTTCGAGGAAAGAGAATGAGGAAGAATATTTGAACCTGGAAGGGCAGCTTTATGGTCCTGAGATATATCAGATTTGTGGTAAAAAATTATAAACAGTCGAATTTTTCATTTGTTCATGTCTATACCACATGTCAAAACTTTAAACGCGTTTTCTCGAAACACGATTTTTTAGAATGGCATGCAGCATAACTACAATAATTGCTCTATTCATTCCAATCTTTGACCATATCTTTAGCATAAGAATATCTAGTTAAATACATATGGGATTTTCGATAAGTTTCAATTAGTTAATTAACAAATGATTGCCCTGTTTTTGGCCGAAAATTGAATGTTTCACTTTCAAATACTCGTCAATCGCCCAAAAATCAATATTTTTAAAATCCTTATTTGCGCTTCCACTTATAATACAACGCATTTTACGGGATATAATTGATGTACAACATATCGAGCTAGCGATCATTTCCTGCTAACAACGTTCTTGTTTCGTGTCGTTAATAACGCGATCATTAGAGACAATTACGTCGTCGATAAATCGTCCGCTAACAATGCGTATTAAACCGTTAAGAGTATGAAGAGTCGTTAATAAGGAAAAAGTATGATGATGATCGTGGTGGTGGTGGTGGTGGTGGTGGTGGTGGTGGTGTACTCCTTATTTAATGGGGCGTCAGTGATGTGTGAACGACACGTGTAATGTCACCCGTTTTATTATTTAATTTCATTAGAAAATTTCTATCGGAGAAATTTCGCGGTTTCTCATAACCTACTTTTACTAACTTTTCCGTTTTCACCGTTCTGGAAGAAAATACACGCCTATATTACTACAGTAATTCAATTCTAGTAGAAATTATTACCGTACGTACATAGCAAACTATTTTGAGAGCCAAAATCTAAATAAAATAAAATCTGGATGACTCTCCATATAACTACATAATTAAGGTACGTTATACGTTAATGTTCAGCTACCAAGTAACTGTGCAAAAGCTTACTAAGTCAGCACAATTTCAATTGTATGCCAATAATCAGTGAGGGGAATTAAGCTTTGTTAATGGCGGACCGCAACCGCAGATTAATTAGATTCGCCCTTATTGGAACTCGTCTGTACTTTTCCTGCTCGGGAGATGGGGCCCCAATTTTGCCCAAATCCCCATCTCGCCGAGACATATTATTTGGGAGTAACTTGTCAATTGCGGATCAACTGTATAGTACTGAAGAAATAGCATGCGGTTGGGGTCCGAGATTAACAAAGCTTAATTCCCACAATGCAAATTGTAGCGACTTAATAAGCCTTTGCACAGTTACTTGGTAACTGCCCCCTAAATATACCCTAATTAGTTCATTATCTGGAGAGTCATGCAGATTTTATTCTATTAATACTTAGAAGTACTTATCCTACTATTACAATTGGAATTGCTGAACGCCTCTTGCTCCATGGAGGAGTTATGCGCCTTGGAAGGAGAAATTATATATTACCAAAATTTCTTAAGAACCAGGAAACTCGACGAAGATGATCAAATTTTCAATAGGAACATTTTTTACCACCTCAATTCCATATTCATAACAGTCGATTTCTTTCACATCACATTGTGCGTGCCGTTTCCGATATGTTTAAGGAATAATTGCAAACACACGCCGATTTTACGTGATCGCTCATATGCACATGTAGATTCGATAGCATAAAAACCGGTAGGTGGAACACGTAGGCAGACGGAAGAAAATATTTTCCCCGATGATCGAGGTTATAGCTCGTAAGTCGACGTGTAGGTTAAGCGGCACAATTGAAACTTTGTATTAGCAAAAAGTACACCGCCGCAAATTTGTACAATAAAATCCCCCATTACACTGTACAACATGAGAAATGTCCTTCAGATGATAATACCATTGTCCCAAAAATCCACGATTTAATGTTTTATTTATTTTCTCCTTAATATTTCTGTTTTCTTAATTTAGTTTAATTTTGGCATATCCTTCTTATTGCATTAAACATTTTTATTGCAGGGATAGATCTACACACATTTAGCAATATACAGAGTGTCCCCATGACATGACTACCACAGCCACAAAATAACTGTCAAAAGGAGAAAAAGCAGCCTGGCGGGCTATCACTATTTCCTTGGAAATGAGAAAACCGAAAAATAGGAAGATCTTGTTCGTGAGATGATGAAAGACTTATAATATATAGACTTGCACATACGAGCCATAAAACGTTGCTTTCTGTCAAGACCGGAGTTTAATCGGGAGCGGTCGCAAGATCGTCTGTGAAAGCTCCAACTCTAATAATATGTGCTTAAAATTACACTTGCTAGACTCACATTTGGATTCTTCTTCCTCATAACCGCAGTTATCGAAGAACATGTGGAAAGGTCCCACCAGGGCATGGTTATGTTTGAAAAGCGCTTCAGCGGTAGATGTAATAGAAGGATCTTAGTTGAATATTTTTGATCTACTTTCAGAGACATTCCAACCGATGATGCCTACAAGCGAAAACGGTTAAGAAAATCATTTTAGCGTGTATAGGGGTTTTCCATAATGTAGTATACTAATACTCGAATGGTTAATTACCATTAGAAAATTCATCATTTATCACAAATCAATAAATCAAAATTCACAGTTAATGTTGGGGTTATGGTCTTCAATTGTCATACGGTTTATTTTGGGGTTCTATTTATACCTTCTCGACACCACGCTCACCACCTTTTGAGCATTTTACTACCCCACGGGTGTTAGCTTCTTATTTTAACTCCAGCCAGAGACGTTTATGGGAGAAATAAATGTCACTAGAAATAAAGTTATTAATTATTCTAAAAAGCATATATTAATGGATAAAATAGCATTATTAACATTCAGCTACATACATACAACATTTTACATTGCAAGAATTCATAAAAAATTACTGGAAATAACCAGGGATACATCGACATTCAATACAGGCTTCTATAACAGCGATATACCTGGATGAACTGGAGTCAAGGTGAATTAAAGTTTTCGTTTCGTGGATAATTTAGAAATATAGCAGTGTAGTCCTGGTTTCCAAAAGAAATGAGAAGTTTGTTTGGTTAACGACGAAAAAAAATAATAAGATAGATAAATCAATAAATATATTTGGAATAAAAGGGTTTTAAGAAGAAGTACCACCTAATAAAAGAACCTGACCATATCGGAGAAGATAGAATCTAAGAAGGGGAAGAATTCATAGAAATTAAAGTTGCATCGAGAATAGAAGTTAAGAGAGGAGACATAGGAAGAACCACAATCGAAAAAGAAATTACACTCACACACAACACTAGGTAATTATCTTGATTTTATGTTAAATATTTCTCAAACTTTATAAATATAATTTGTTATAATTTATGCTTTTATATCATTAATTAAGGTGAGCGAGTGCAATTTTGTTTAAAAAATTTACTTAAATTCTCAGTACAATAAGCAGTGTCTCCCTTACCACCACTCTGTATAAATATAAAAAACGGGTCTCTTAAAAAGATAAAAGGGAGACGTAAGGCTCCATGTTGGTTTATATGAATCAAGCATCTTTTGTTTATACCTAATCACATATGTAGTTTGACCAAGAGGACGAAAAACATGCTCAAATGTGTTATACAGTGGTTATCACACTGAAACAATATCTCCAGCTGTATTGCCAAATTTATTACGTAATCTTTGTACCGAACAGGAATACATACAAATAGAATCAATCAATTTCTGCTAAAATGAAGAAAGTGAAAATTAACGGAAATGAATCATCGATAATTATATTGTATACTACAGTACGTACAGTCATAGTGAGTAACGTTCGTGCAGAGTAGTTGGGGTCCTGGCGTATACACGTCGGATATTACTTCCTGCGACACGGTCGTTTTCAATAGAGTAAATGTCCCCCTCCCCCAATAATGGTCTAGATTAAATTGATTAGATGCAGACGTAAATTGCCAGTCGGGTCCGAAAGGATGAATCACGATGCCGATCGTTTGTTGTTTTGAAACTCGCCGAGATATAAATTTAATTTTCCAATGAGATCTTAGGATCAGCGAAGAAGTACTAACTTGATTAAATGAATTATGAGCACATCTCAAAGACAATCGGAGCGACGTTGCATATCCAAATTACTTCAAATATCTCATTAGTCGCCCTTTTATCTAGAAATCCCAGCTCGTTGTAAAGTAATGGAAATGATAGATATCTGAAATACCTGCAGATGCAATTGGCTGATTACAATGATCGTTGCGCATTACATTGTGTTGAGATCATATTCATTTACGTCGTTAGTTATCTCTGTTTTAGACTACCTTTTCCCTTTTAAATCTTCCGTTTTGGACTCATTGCTTTTGCTCGTCTTGGAGCCTATATAACTGGTCGACTGCAATTTATCCACACATTTTGTCACTCGCAGTACATTGTATACGATTTAGTACGCTGGATTCATTTAAAGGATGCCCCGCAATTTTGAATTTTGGAGTTTATAATCGGATTTGAAATCCCCACTAATTTTGGAGCGGAAATTTTGGTCTATTATGCGCTGCATTCTCGTTGGAAATTTTAACCATTTTCATCGCCACTAGCCGCGAGTTACAACCCTTTAAACCTCCCAACGGCTTAGGTATGTCTTGAATTTTGGTTCGGTGCTGTATTACCGGTTCGTCGATTTTGTTTCAGACTCTTCTTCGTTTCTTTTTTTATTTCCTAATTTTACGTTTAATTCTGCGTTCTCTCCTACGTTATCTTTACCAGAACCAGGCGCAGACATTTACGCTGACTACCTGGGTCACGTCTTAATTTTGGAATTGCCCTGTTCTACCTAATTTGCGACAATTCGTGAACGTGGAGGCGGGTAACCGGCAATCCTTGGTATCGGGAGAGGCTGCTGCCCAAAGCCAAGGCTACAAGCATCTCCAACAGCTTCGACAGATAAGTTTTCCATCAGTCTATTATACTGAGAAGTTAGATAATGTAATAAACAAGATTGCACCGGATTAGCTCTTAATTAACGATACCATAAAAAGCATGAATTATAACAAATTGTATTTACAAGATTTTTTCGAAATATTTCACATAAATGGGAAGTAGTTACCTAATTGTGTTGTGTGTGTGTCTAATTACTTCTGTTCGATGAATTTCTTGCTATGGATCCCCTCTTCATTCTTTCTTCGATGTGGTGAAGATCTGTTTATTTAATAGTAACTTAAAACCCTGTGGTTTTAAATACAGTCGAAATTTCTATGTTAATTTGAATTTAACTTAGTAAAATCGTATTTCGATGATTTTGCGTGTTGTTGCTTTTCGGTCGTCGACCAAACATTCATTCATTTTTTCGAAAAAACCGGAACGCTTCCCCCATCCAAAGGCCACTACTACATTTCGACTGTTGTCTAGGTAACCAGATGTTTAGTATTTTTACATGGATAGCGCAATTTATCACAGGCGTGACGTTATCACAGAGGTCAAGATTGTGGCTGCACCTATCCTTGAGATGGACACTCACTCGGCAATAAAATTCTTCTTTTAATTAGGATTTCTTGTGACGTGAAAGTGTTGAATGTATGTGTTTCAATGGTTACATTGTTTTCTATCTTTTAATCGATGCTTTTTATAATAATTGATAATTTTATTTCTAGATACATTCTTTTTCTCCCATTAAACGTCTCTGGTTGGACTTAAAAAGAAGGAAACACCCCCAGGTTAACTAAGACGTTAAAAGGTGGCGTGCGTGGTATTGGAAAAGTATAAATAGAACCCAAAATTAACCAAGATGTCATTTGAACATTTGGACGTCCATGACTCTCCATCCAACATTTACTGTGAATTTTGATATAATTTTAGTCCTAATTAATGATAGATTATTTAATGGCAATTAACCATGTGAATACTATTGTAAGAGTACAATAATATTACACTACCTAGTCAAACTGTACACTTGTAAGGGCCCTCACTCCGTATTTTATATTATTTTACAAGCTCATTTGTAAGGAGCCTCACTTGGTTGAAGATTACAACCTTCGGTAGGGGATAACGCACCTCAACGCGTTGACTGCGCATTGACGCGTTTGCGCGTCATTGTGTTACCATTTGCTGTTCCGATGGGTTTAGTTAGCACTCACGAAACCATTAGACGTGCTCTTCGCTTTTCAAGGCAGACGAAAAACTACCTTCCTTTTTCCTTCACAAAGTCGAGTCCAACAGTTTTTATTTTCCGATCGTTTTTTTCGTCGAAAATTACATCAAAAACAAGGCCCCGCCCGATGTGTTTATCCGTTGCGGTGCACACGCAAGAATTTTACCTCCTACAATTCGATATTGGATTATTTTTACGTTATCCTCGATCTAATAATAGAGCGCGAGATCGACCTTGCTCAGACACATATGTACCTACCACACGTAAGTATGTACGTATGATGTATAAACACGTTTTAGAACCGTTCGATTATGATCTCCGCCATCGTTTCTGATTCGTGAGAGAGCGAATTAATTCCGTGGTAATTAGGCGTTCGTTTTGCGCAAGAGGAAGCCGTAGGAAACACGCCTATCGTCGCGAATCGAATTAATTTACGACCGGATCGTCGTTTTGATCCGTTGGTTAGTTACATTTTTGCTCGGTAAGACGAAATCGTTACCGTTGCATTACGTTACGTACTCACCTGTCCGTTCGCCTGCTCCTACGCCCGTTTAAAAAAGACGTCAAAATGGCAACAACTTTCCAAAAATCCACCTTCGAATCCGAGTTTTGCGATCATTATACTATCGGGTGACGATGACTCAAGCTAATTCTGGGTGGGTGAGCTACGAGTTAGCATCGGTTTACCTTTAACGGAATAGGCGTTGTATGTACGTGGATGATTTTTAAATGTTTTTGTACGGTTTAGTACATAGTCGAAATTATTCGTTGGAGACGGATTTTGACCTGTCGCAGATGACTCGTCTTTGAGTCATTGCCGAAATCGAGAGACAAACAAAAAATCCTTGGCGTTTCATTCTGAATAAGGAATTAGAAAAATCTAGGCGTAATTACTGGAGAAAATCGGGTTTGTACTTAGTAGTTAGAGAATGATACGGAAATGTTTCTGGTCTAACAAGAAAAATACAAAATTTTGTACTAACTTTATTTTTCTATACAAAGGAGCTGTCCCAAACAGGAGCGGGAAATTTACATTTGGCGCCATTTTTGCTGTTGTGCTTCGACAGTCAAACCACAATGAGAGTTAGATGATACACGGTCCACCATTATTACAAATGAATCGCTATTGGACACCACAACGCAATCGTATTGTTAAACTTTATTTAAAACATGGTAAAAGTTGTAAATCGCATCCAATTTTTGGTAATCAAAATGTTCCAAGTGCTGCATCAACTCTGAAGAGTATTATCGGAAAATTCGAAAGGACTGGATCAACCAACACGAAACGAAGCTCCGCGTAAATTTAACGCGCTTACGCTTACGTTTACGCTTACGCTCTAACCGGTTCGGTGTCCACAAGAAGTATTCACTTCAAAAAATTAGTATGAAACAAAAGTCGTAGATCCATGAAGATACAACGAGTTAGATCATCGTTTCATATCATTTTTGACCTCTCAGTCAAGACTTAAAAATTAAAAACGTACGCCTCGCCATGTTACGTGCACATGCTCCGATCGATACGACCTACTTCGACCGCCTAATGAATAAATTTACGTACCGTTACTAAACGGCCAGAAACCCAATCCACATGTAATTATTTACAGACATCGATTACACACTCGCGCCCGTTGTGTATCTAATTTCTCCTCTGGTATCTACATACATGTACAACGTAAATAGGTTTCGTATTCGCCTCGAAACCGCAGGTCAAGTCTACGTCCCCAGATAACCTCTCCGGACGAAAAATAATTATAAATTCTTGTAATTCCCTTTTCGAAATTAATACTGGTGGTGAGAAAGACATGCACTAAAGTAATGTGTGGTAATACGGGATTAACGTCAGTAAACGAAATTTGTTCCCATCAACATCGATGTGTGTACAGCGTTGTAGAAAAGTCGACTGCCGTAAGAATACGAGGGTTGGTATAAAAATTCTGACAAAACATTTTAAAAAAGCATTTATTGTTTATCAATATTTTTCAAAATGATCTCGTTCAAGCCTGTATTACACGTACCGGCTTACTGCGCTGCTTTTTAACGTCACACATCCGAAACCAGTGCTTAGGGAGGAAGGAGGTAGGGAGGGCGATGTCTGCAAGATCACGACAACTTGCAGACGCGGATCAAACTGATTTGACCTATTACACGTGCTAACTTACTGCGCTGTAATGCGTGTAATACGATCATTAAAATCAATATTAGTAGAGTTGCTCATTGGCTCTAGTGAGCAACTCTAAATATTAGCCAAGACGTCGTTCTTTCTCAATATCCTTCTACCGGTCTAGGGCGTCAGATGCCCACAGTTACAAGGAATCTTCTTCGACCTGTCCGCACCTACAATTTAGGCCATCGCGATCGCAACTTGGTGAACGTTTCACCGAATCGGCGATTCTTCAAACTGTAAAACACTCGCCGGAGGTAATGGTAATAGAGGAAACATTTTTTCGCGAATCACGCTCCAAACCATCGATTTTGTGAGACGTTCGCCAGGTCGTCTGCGGACAAATTCCTATCGCTGCTCGAACACGCGGTTCGTACGCTCGTCGCTAAAGAACACCTATTAAATGATGCAAACATTAATTGAGTGAAAATCCTTGATATTCTCTTGCCAAATTGAAACGAGCACATATCATTTTTTCCTACCGTTGACGGCTGACAGTTCTAGTCGAAACTTCTATGCATTCTTCGTCTAACGCCGTTTTGTTTTTAATTTCGTTTTTGTCATTTAATTGTTTCACTAAACGGGATACGGAGCTAGGAGCCATTTTCTAAAATTTTGTAATGTCCCGTTGTGAATGTTTGCCCGCCAGTTTTTCGCCTTTGACCTGACGTACTAGAAAGAAAACTAACTACAGGTTTGAAATTAGAATACCTATTTAGTAAATATAAATCAGCGTAAAAGTCAACTCAAAAGAAACTATGTATGTCCCCTAGTGTAATTTGTAACCAATTTGTAATAGCGGTAACAGCGTACAATCACGGAATAAGTTACGACAGAATCGCCGACTCCCCACTCTTGTGTCAGTACTAAATCGATGCTGTATGCTAGTAGTTCCGTGTATATGCAGGCTGTCGTAACTTATTTCGTAATCACCGCTGTTTGCCCAGACTAGTAATTTGTATACCAACTTTGGAATGGTAGTGTAGCTCCGTCATTCACACAACCGACTCGATTAGCATATTGGCAAATTCTTCCGGCTAGCACGGCAATAAGAGAATAGTAAAAGTGTGGAAAGTGTTCTACGACATAACACCGTACGATTTGCATCGTTTTGCAATATTTACCGCAACGTTACAGCCAGCTCCGATCTTGTATAAGATTTTGCCGTTACGTAACGATCTCATGACTAATATCCATTAAGATAGATCGACGTACGTACGTACTATGAACGTTTCCTTCTGATTTTTCTTTTGTTACTCGAACCGACTACATTAGACGCAATTGTACCTATGATATCTACTTCTTCATCTATACTTGTCCGTATAGCCTCTTATAACGAAGTTACATCATCGATGGCGCGTTTCAATTAAATGGTATTGCGAAAACTTCAAGTTCTACATATTTTATGGATAAATATCTCGAAAAATAGTTCGTTTAAAAGTGGGTTTTGGGGGTGTTGTTTCATAATGTTTCAATTGGTAGATATGTCGAATTTTGTATTGTGGCCCCCACAATCTTTCTTTGGGAAGTCTATTGACATACATACAAGGGCATTGCAATTTTTCTTTTACTATTACTATTTTTGATGACCAACGCTCAAAGAAAGAAAGAAAGAAAGAAAGAAAGAAAGAAAGAAAGAAAGAAAGAAAGGAAGAAGGAAAGGAAGAATGAAAGGAAGAATGAAAGGAAGAATGAAAGGAAGAAGGAAAGGAAGAATGAAAGGAAGATGAAAGGAAGAATGAAAGGAAGAATAAAAGGAAGAATGAAAGAAACGAATGAAAGAAACGAATGAAAGAAACGAATGAAAGAAACGAATGAAAGAAACGAATGGAAGGAAGAATGAAAGGAAGGAGGAAAGAAAGAATGAAAAGAAGAATGAAAGAAAGAATGAAAGAAAAAAGAATGAAAGAAAGAAAGAAAGGAAGAAAGAGAGAAAGAATGCATAAACATTTTACGTTTGAGCACTCGACAAAGGAATCTTCCATATTATAAAAGCTTTGCTGTTTCTTTGGTTGACTTTATATTCCTCAAGGTCATATTTTTACACGCTCTCGCCCGTTGATGTTATTCAAAACAGGATCCAAGAGTATCAAGGTGACTTTTTCTCCACCAATTTTCTGCAAGATTTACAACACAGTCTCTTCTCGACTGTCTTAATTCGACTTTGCCGTTTGACTTAGGATGGGCCAAATTCGGAGGAGGGAGGCAACTTTATCTCGTTCGATTTCGCTTTTCTTCGTTCGACTTCGAAATCCTTGAATTTGCATTTAGAGTATCTAGTTATCAAAAGTGTTACTCAAGGTCCAATTGTCGCATCACGGAAATGAAGATGATCGAAATATTAATGAAGCGAGCGTAGTTTCCATTGTTTTACTTATACAGTTCGTACTCGCATACATTGATAAAGTATGTAAGCTGAGAATAATAAGTGATTATGTAACAGGTGGCTATAAAAATGGTAATCGTTTGTAATATAAGAAGAAGAAAAAGAGGAGAAAGCAGGCTAAGGAGCAGAAACGGAAAAGAAACAACTGACAAAAACATTCACTGGCAAAGTTCGAAACAAAGAGAAATTGCAAAATAAATAAAAAGGACTACGAATTCAAAAGAAATTCTAGAAGCAAAAGAGAAAGAAGTATGTGAAGAAACTAGAGAGAGAGAGAGAGAGAGAGAGAGAAGAAAATAGAGCGATATGAATTAAGGGAAAAGTAAAAAGAATGGAAAGAAGAATTGATGGAGAAGAAGAATAAGCAGAAATATACCGAAGCATTAAAGAAGGTTCAGTATAAACAGTCAGGAAACAAGAACGAAGCTTGGAAAAGAAGAATGAAAATGAACACAAGTGACTGAGAACAAAAGGAAGCTGCAGATTGAAGAGAAAGAGATGACAGAAAAAGATGAAGGAGAACCAAAATAAATACAGAAGAAACATTACTAAATAAAGGAGCTTATAACGAATTAAATCACAAGATAAAGAGGGAGAGAAACCAAAACGAAGCAACCAGGAAGACGTAAAACCAAAGATAAGGAAATGAAAGGAGAAAATGATGACGTTGGTGAAGGAAAGAAAATAAAACAAGACGAGCAAAGGAAAAACCCTAAAGAAGAAAAGCAGGAGAAGGAAGATGAGAACATGGAAATAAACGAAAGCTGCAACAAAACGTGTGAAACAGAAAAAGATGAAGATGAAGCAGAATAAAAGGAAGAAGGTAAGTTAGAAGAAAAGAGTAAGTAAAAAGAAGTAGAAGTGTCAAAAGACGGTAATGCAGGAAAGGTTCGGATAAAGAGGAGGCACATGCGGCAAAAACATGACGTACAACTAAACCAAGAAAGAGAAAGAAATAAGAAAAAATAAACGGAATCATTAGCAAATACAGAAGTTTGTAGCGAACAAAACACACAACAGAAAGAAGAAAAACCAAAACAAGGCAATTAGGAGCACTGTCACTGATGACATTTTCACCATAAACAAAGTTCACGATGAATCGCAGCAATCTTCGTGTTCTTTGCACGCAATTCACAGTCGGTGGGATTTTCAATTGCAGCCACAGCCATTTTAAAAGACCAAAATAGCACGCAAGAATGTCAGAACGATACTCTCACTAGCACACTGCCAGACTCACATTGAACCAGACTACACCATAGCGATGCGATCTCGCCGATATCCCCCCACTCCTCTGCTCACTAGGCGGAAACGAAACTTTATGAATCGTCCGCGTAGTTGTTAGATTTCACTGGTGACTGTCTTTTAGGTATCCTTACGTATAATAATAATAATAATAATAATAATAATAATAATAATAATAATAATAATAATAATAATAATAATAATAATAATGGTATTTTATTGCCAAACAGGAATATCCCAAAATGACAAATCAAAAATCGAGGAAAAATATAAACAAAAAATAATTGAAAATATGTAAAAAAAATGCCTTTCTTCACAACTGCAAAGCTCCTGTCAAGTTGGAACTTGCAAATGCGAATTTTTAGAAAAACAATACATCATTTGTTTGTCCACCCTGATAAAAAAATTCTTTTGAAAAATGTAAATAATTTTTCGCGGGTGGGCAAACGAAAAATTTTGCTGGACAATCTTGGACTAACGTTGAACAAACGAATTTGCGTGATAAAAGCGCAAATTTCCTTTTTTATTATCCGGGAAAAATTTTTTCGAAATAACTTTCTAACAAAGGTGGACAAGCAGAAGTGTTTCATGGACAAACGAATGATTGTTTTTTCCAAAATTCGCATTTGGAGGTTTCAATTTCACAGAACTCAGTAAATACATACCAATCAAAAATCGAGATAAAGTACAAATAAAAAATAAATGAAAAAACGTAGAAAAACACAAATTTATCCCAAAATGTGATTCCTCGGGGATCATTAGCAAGAGAAACAAACCTAAATTTTGGAAACGCACTCCGATTGCAAAAGTACGAAAAGATCGTTCGGCCATATTAGGAAATTTGCCAAAAACAAATTCGTTGATCTGAGCAAAACATTTTCCGAATATTTGAAATCGGAGTAACGGCTGTCGCTATTTTCGGCGACATAACAGTCATTTTTCGTGATTAACCGTAAATTGTGACCAATATCGAAAAAGTATAAGCCGCGCGTAAATATGGTCGGAGACGAAAATAGAAAAAGTTTGGCCGGTAGACTCGTGTGTGTACATTATGCGTGTAGTCCGAACTTTATTTAGACAACCGAAAGCGGTTAACGGGGCTTTGCTTAAAGTGCCTTTTGTTAGGAAGTAACGGGGATTTTTACGAACTGCCAGGCGAATAATAACGACGACTTCGTTTCGAATTTTTAAGCGAAATAACGCCGCGGTTCGGCAACGGAGCAATCGAGAATAACAAGCAAATTAGAGTAAATTAGTCATCTGGAATATTATTATGCTTGTGCGGTAAAGAGTTTCTTTTTCCAGAGACTTTTACATAACATGCATCGCGTTAAGCCTTGACATTTGCTTGGGTATCTATAAATAAACGAAATATCTACTTAATTTATGTACAGTGCCGTTGCGCTAATTTACTAAATTTGTTGATGGAAGTTTTTGATATTTAAAAGTCTCTGTGAGCGTATGTAGAAGACGTGGGAAATATCTAAATTTTTGCATAAAAATCACCGATTCGTAATACACATGACGTTCAATTCATTTATTCTTTCGTTTGATGTTTCTAGGAGAAACAAAGTTGGAAAATCAAAGTGCGTTAGATCGAGGCCTCTATTCTGTGAAAGATGACTGGGAAATTTAAAATCCGCTAATTAATTTTCCCCCTCTTTTGTAACTTGTAAACCTGGCTTGAGTACAATTTATCGAAATAACAATGGGTAATCAACGTATTTATTATATACACATTCGTTTCCTTATCTTTCTTTCGTTACTCACCGCGACAAATAATACCTTACAAATATTACGTTGACGTGTGTGCAGACTCGACCGCTTTCGAAACAACTCGCTCGTGAAATACGTACATACGTCTATACTTAACTTGTGTTTTCCCATATCGTACTATTTGATTGGCAAATGAATAATGCGTGCAATAACTATCTATTTCCACATTTATACAATTGTGGCACGCGAAACACGTTACCCAATCGCAAAATCCAGATTGTGGTGGTGGTGGTAGTGGTGAACGTATCCTGTACAACGCCATTATCTGTAATAACTGCGAAATCGACTTCTTCCCTCGCGCTTTTCCTTTAACCTTCCTATACTCACGTCAAATCGGTCTCACAGACCGTATGCGTGAGTATAGGAAGGTTAAGTAAATAATTAAATGGCTTGTTTCATTTGAATTTAGTTAAAAATAATTTTTAGCATTTAAAAATAATTTCAAAACATTTAAAATAATTTTTTGCAAATTAAAAATAATCTTTAAAAATTGGCAATAATTTTTAGCAATTAAAAATAATTTATACCAAATCGACGCGTCTTGACGCACTGGTTCCAACGGTGTATGATTTGTTTAGATTATTTCAAACGGTTGCCGAGGAAATACAAAAAAACGCAAAAATCGCAAAAAATCGGTTAAATTGAATACCCGTTTTCGCTAATATGAGACTTAGGACGTTCAATCCTACATCAATCGACGCGTCTTGATGTGCTGAATTCAACGGCGTAGGATTTTTAGTTTACTTCAACGGTTACCGAGAAAATCGCAAAAAACGCGAAAAACGCCAAATTTCAATTTTTTCAAGCTACGACATTTTCTTCTACACCATTTGGAAAGATCTCATTTTTCTGATTCAGATAAAGTTAGATTATAGTTTAGACGCTACGAACGCCTGAAGTTCGCCTATTTTCGCCCTGTATACACCTTTCCATTCGGTCCATTTTAAGCGTTTTGTCCAAACTTCGAATGGCGTTTCCTCGAAATCTCGAAATCGTCTTGACGAGCTGATTCCAACGGTATATGATTTGTTTAGATTATTTCAAACGGTTGCCGAGAAAATACAAAAAAAAAAGCTAAAAATACCTAAAATCGCAGACCTCGTTTTTGCTAATACGGAACTTAAGACGATGAATCCTACATCAACCGACGCGTCTTGACGAGACGAATTCAACGGCGTAGGGTTTTTTGACTTTACTCCAACGGTTACCGGAAAAATCGCAAAAAAACGCGAATGCCCGCGAAAAATCGCAAAAAGCGCTAAATTTCACCCTAGGAAGGGATTTTTTCAAGCTACGACCATTGAAAAGATCTCATTTTCCTGATTGAGGATCAGTCCCGCATTCCCTTTCTATCGTTTATAGTTTAGGCGCCACGAACATTTGAAGTTTGCCTATTTTCGCCCTATATACACCCTTCTATTTGGTCCATTTTAAGCGTTTTGTTCAAACTTCGAATGGCGTTTTCTACGTAATTACCGGTCCAAATATGTATATTCTGACGCAAAATAACCACGAAATTCGAACATATAGTTCTCGTCGAAAGACCAAAATTTCGTTAAAAAACGCGATTTTCATTTCGGGCCAAATTTCAAATCGTTTTCACTACTTTATTCATTGCTCGATCGCTATCGAATAGACCTTTGCATAACCAGATTTTGTCTAGGAATCGAATGGAACAAGAACGAACGCGCTAGCTTCTATAGTTTTCGCGCTAGAATCAAATTATGGTAATTTTAGGTAAGACATTTTTTCAAACTTCAAAGTACCATATCTTCGGAACGGTAAGACTTAGGGACCTCCGGTTTGATTCATTTTAATCAGTTCCTCGAACATTTTAAGCTTACACTCGCTATCTCTATCGGAAGTACGCTATCTCGAAAAACTGATAAAATTTCTATGCTTTGAGGTAGAAATTCTTTCGAACAAAAATATTTTTGCGTCCAATCGCGTTCAAAATATGTTTATCCGATAGATTTTGGCCCGTAGAATCCAAATCTTCCATCCCGCGCGCAGTATCTCTTAACGTTCTCTAGATAAGGAAAAGTTCGTCCGATCGCGTTCGAAATAAGCCTATCCGATAGTCCTCGACGAGTATATTCCAAATATGGCATTATAAACGTTGTAGCTCGAACCGTTGCGGATATATGGACGTTTAAAATTCAACTTCGTCCAATCTTTCATACACCAATCGAGGCGTCTTGACGCGCTGATTCCAACGGTATATGATTTGCGTAGATTATTTCAAACGAGTGCCGAGAAAATGCAAAAAAACGCAAAGAATCGAATTCCGGTTTTCACTAATATGGGACTTAGGACGTTCAATCGTCCATCAATCGACGCGTCTTGACGAGACAAATTCAACGGCGTATGATTTTTTCACGTTACTCCAACTGTTACCGAGAAAATCGCAAAAAAACGCGAAGAAATCGCAACAAATCGCTAAATTTCACCCTCGAAACGGATTTTTCCCAAGCTACGACATTTTCTTCTGCACCATTCGAAAAACCGCGTTTTTTTATTCAAAATCACACCCGGGTCGGCTTTCTATCGTTCATAGTTTTTCTTTTTTAGTTTACCTCTCATAGTCTCAGTTTTGGAGTGAAACAGGTTAGGGCGCCGTACACCTCGCTACTGTGAGATTGGGCAGATAAGAAAGCTACCTTTCCTTTTCCACGACATCGGTCTATAAACCCAGAAAGTTTGATTTAAATCGGTGAAACACACTTACCAGTGCTTCCTTGTAAGTGGTCGTCTGTAAAAACGTAAAAGGCGCCCCTCGTATTTTCTCGCTTACTTACAATAAGCCGCATTCAAATTGCAATCGTTTTAAAACAACTTTCTGACCGTCGTAGACAAGAAATCAACAGTCCTTACTCCAATACCGAAAAATAGTCGAGATATACATACCTATTTTTAACCGGCGGGAATGCAACAACGTTATCAGAGAATTTAACGCCGCAGAAAATGCATGAATGTAAGCTAAAAATAGGTGAAAGAAAGAACGTGGCATCCTTCCAAAGGTAAAAATATAAATCGTATGGAAGAGATAAGCAACGGCCGCGTTGTATTGGCAACCGACGAATTTATGTTGCTTAGTTTTTGTCATTTCGACGTTTAGCGCCGAATTATCTAAATCTAAACTTTACGCATGCAAATATTTAATTTGGCTTTCGGAATTGGAAAGGAGAAATGGCCGATTGTTTATTCGATTGGTTTTAATGCTTCTCCATGGAGTTTTTCGATAGGTTTATGTATACAAGGATGTCGGGATTTCGTAAGGTTCTCATCTGGCAACACCTATGTTCCGATCCCCGAAATGTCTTAATTAGGTTTATTTATAATGTACTTCGTTTATCATTAGATTCCAAGTTACACATTTTCCGTTTGTCCAGTTTTTTGGAGCCTGTATTCGATTTATGTTTTTTGATGCAGCCATTGTCAATCTAGTTGCAATGATTTTTTAATGTATTCTTTGGTCTTCGATTGACAAAGTGGTATTCTTATAGGATAACGCCCAAGAGTGACCTGCGAAAAATTTTCTGAACTTGGCTGAGAAACCACATCCTCCATATTCTCCTGACATTTCGCCAAGTGATTGCCACATTTGTTTGTCTCTTGACAACTGTGTGAAGCATAAACACTTCAAAACTCGAATTGATGTAATAAATGCAGTCCGTCAATTTTTTGATTCGAAATCCACAGAGTTCTACAATACCGGCATACAAAGATTGGTGTGACGTTGGCAAAAGGTCATTGAGTGTGATGATAATTACTTCGAATGAATAGTAGTGTATTATTATTTCTTAATAAATATTTTTATATTTCACCATCAAAAACCGCACAAATTTATGTGGTTGTCTGATATTAAAGCGCATCCTGATTTGTTGGAAATATTCAATTACACGAGAAACTTGAGAATTGGCGAGGTACAAACTTGGGAAAAATGCTTCGAGAATTGTTTTGAGCGCACGCTAAAATACTCCTCTGAAGTTGGCGCCCGAATTTTCAAAAAAAAAATTCAAATTCTTAAGCTTGCAATTTTTGCAAAAGGAAATTTTCCTGTACCATTCCCGAAAATGCTAAAGAACTCCAGAACTCTTACCTGTAAACTGAAAAAAAAAATACGATTAAAATTCTCCAATCAACGAAATTACGGCGCTAGCCCTGAAACATGATGGTTGTTTTTTTGGATAATTTTGCAGAACTATTGAAAATTTTATGCACGAACTCCAAAACTATACTTATTTGTTTCAGAGCTCTAGGAATAGAGTTTTTATTTGAAAATTCGGGCGCCAACTTCAGAGGAGTTGCAAAAATGCGTTGATACCAATGGCAAAGATTTCGGGAAACAATGAGGCGTGTTACAAATTTCTTTTTAACCGCTTGCAATATCTTCAACAGTAAGTTTCGTGCTGTCAGTCGAATATTTTGTTCCGCCCATCGACTTCGTCGATCGCATCGAAAATGACAAAACGAATTATCTCACGATTAACGATCAATTGCCCCCGGTTTATATCCGACGCACTCAGACGATTGTGTAATCCTTACGCGCCAGAGCATGGACGTAAAAGCTAGTAAAAGACCGTTGACTCGAAGACCTTGAATCGATGTAACAATGCTCGAGCCGAAGCACAATTAGACGGAGGAGCATCAACTCGATGGTGTCTGCGGGAAATAAATATTTGAATATAATGCCGAGGCAAAAATAGGAAACTAAAATTGAAAGCGGCGCGTTCTCTGCTGGTATTGTAACGATGACTGTGATGATGAGGTCGCAGATGTATACAATAGAAAGATAACAGTCATCCTGTTTCCTCTATCGCAGCTCAATCACAAACAACGTAAACACGTTGGCGTGAAGTAATCCATAAATACCAGGTCTGGGAAGTTGGCACCGCAAAATGGAAAAAAATTCTTGGAAATGGCATTTATTTGACCATTTTTTGACCATGTTTGACCAGCGTTCATTACCGAAAAAAAAAGAATTTAAAAAGTTTTTTCAAACATCGATAATCGATGATGAAATATCCCTCGCGTGTAGCACATCGTTTGACCACGTTTGGCCACCGCTTAGAATTTTGATAAAGTTCAATAAACGTTATTTATTCATAAAACAATGTTTGGCAAAATAGATATTTTCAGATTGACAGTCAAAATCTTTTAGATAATCATTTGACCATGTTTGACCACCTCATGAATGTTTAGTTAAGAGTAACAGAAATTATGTATTTATTGAAGAAGGTGATTCAATGTAGATATTCAAGGATTTAAGGTCAAAACCGTATAGAAAATCCTTTGACCACGTTTGACCATCGCCTGAAATTTCATTCATTCATTTCATATTTTATCATCGATTATTGGTGTAATTATAAAACTATTTTCACCATTCGCAGACGCGTTTCGCGGTTATACCGCTTATCAGTGCGACTTTGCGAGAAGTAGCTTTCATTTCCAGATCAGCACTAAGAAATGCCCATTTAAGCACATATTGGGGGCATTTCTTAATTGAAATTTCACATGTACAAATTATTATTGGTGTTTGAAAAAAAAAAATTTCGAAAAATTTTGTGGTCAAACATAGCCAAACAAACATATCATTTCCAAGAATTTTTTCTATTTTGCGATGCCAACTTCACAGACCTATAAATATCATCCATAGATTTTCAGTTATAGCGAGTACGTCGAATGTTGGTTATGGCAATTAGGAAACCGTCGAATCCTGAATTAACAAAATTACACTTTTTATTCATTCCGTCCTCTTTCAGGCAGCACCACAGGTTTGCGTTCAAAAACTTGGTTCACATCATGGTCGTTATTAGAGGTGTTACTTGTCAATAAGTTTTGTAAAAACGGAAGAAACCAGAATAGGATATAGGATGGTGAGTGTGGCAATTACAACTCAATTTTGGCGGGACGACCATAGAAATGTGTGTGACCTCGGATTATCACGATGAAATTAAATATTTTCGCGATTATCCAAATTTGGATGCTTTCCTTGAATTGTTTCGTTCGATTTGGATTAATCGGAATTCGCCGTTTGGTCACATACTAAAATTTCAAGGCAAAGAATTCCTTTGTCATCCTAAAGCAAAAATCCTTCTAGCATTTCGTTTACGTTAAGAATGCAGTATCGGGATAAATAGAGCTAATAACGGACGAGGGCCAAATTACACGAAGCGAAGCATATCCGATATAGCACTTAGTTAGTTGTCACTTTATCTCTGACATAACCTTACTTATCCGAAAAGTTTGTCCTATCTTAATTGTGCCCCGATTCAGAGCGTCACCTACTGCATTCTTAAGGTGAACTCAGTATAGACAAGTTTAAAAATTTACCGCCTTGTATTCAATAAATATGAACACAGTAATTTTAAATAATATCTTTTATGAAGACGCGCCAGGTACCATTCCGAAACCTATAGAATAAAATACGACAAAGTTGGACAAACAAAAAGTTTTTAATTCAGTACTAAACAAACAATTTTTCTTCCGGGGCCGGTCAGAAATAAAACAAAAACGTAAGTGGGAACATATGGCAGCCAGTATTTATAATAATAAATTAGCTCACTTCAAAAAAGTCATAAATCTCGTTAGAAAAAGACAGGAAAAAATAACTTTAAACATACAAAAATAGACAAGCCTACGTGTTTATGCGCAAGATCGTAACGTTTTCAGTCCGAAAAAGACCAACAAGAATATTAGATTTCAAATAAACGGAAAGCTCCCCTTAAACTTGACATTGAGAAAATGGCGACTTCTAGAACACACACGGGTTTGCAATTGGAATTGCGACAAGAAATAATTATCGTTTTAAGCGAGCGACTTGAGATTTTATGGGCAAGAGATGGCAGCACAGTCGGAAATTGGCACTAATTTGTAGGGTACAAACCCAAAAAAAAAAAAAAACGGACATTCGGTTTGTTAAAATCATTAACACTCCGAAAGTGATAGAAACGAGCTAGGAATTGGACATATTTTCAAACCAAAATGTGCCGTATATTCTGAAAGAACATGTTCCAAACTATGAAAAGATTCAAGAAAAAAGTTGTCAATGTCAAATTTGTTGTTCTTTTATTTTCGGAAGACGAATTGAGCGGGTTTCGATCATTTTCCCTGATTTGGTGGAATATCTCTTCAATTCCTCTGAAAATAACAATTCGTTGTTGACAAAAATATTGTTATTGAAAACTTAAAAAGTGCAAATAAATTTTTATCAATTGTAGAAAACCAAAATTAAAAATTCCCGGCAATTTCAATGTGGTAGTTTTCAAAGGAAGGTACCACACTGAGCGACACTTCACACACACCACTGTGACATCTGTTTCACAACTTACTGAAATTTTGAGTTTTGAGAGTTATTATTAAGATTTGAATTGACGAATAGACACGCCAAACGCACTAAACTAATTAAGTTGCAGTGACCGTACCATATCATTTTAAGGATTTCGATAACCCTGTATGAACCAAAATAATGTAAACAGTAGAGTTTGTTTCCTTAGAGAAGAGCACATTACGTCATGAAAATATGCGCGAAATGTGACGTTTCACTGACGTTCGCTAGTCGGTTGCCATGGTAACGTATACCGAACACCAAATTTAGTTGATTGCGCACATGACGTAATGTGCTCTTCTCTAACGAAGCAAACTCTACATAGGGTAGTAAGTGCCTCATCTAATTTTCGCCATTTACTTCAAAGTCCAATCCTCCAGAGGTGATTATTTTTGAAGCCGTTTGGGCAGTGTTCTGTCCGTTTTGATTCGGGGCTCTCCATAATTTGGTGGAGTTGGATGGATGACGTAGAATTACATTTGTGTTCAATGCGTGAAAGCTTAAAAACTAATGAAAATCAAAAGGCTGCAACGACTTGTTTGTTGGTCTCGATGATTATTTCAGGAATTTTCGATTTCGATTTTCGATTTTCGAACCTAAAAGAGCTGATAGCAGCGCCCATTTCTCTGTTGAATACAGACACGTAAAATCGTACAATTTTGGCTTACAGAAGACACACATCTCCCGTTTTGACAAACCTTCAACTCAACTTTGCTGCAACTTTTCTTCGCTTTGATTTTATACAGTGTTGCTGAAATGTATGGAAACCTGATTATATCTTACAAACTATTAGTTGGGAGAGCTTTCAAATTCGGATATAGTCAATTACGTATAAATCTGCATCTTTTAATATACCTATATATTATGTAAATAAAATTAAGGAGACTGTGGTTAAAATAATACGTAAACGAAACGTTTGTCGAATTATATGCTTCCTTGTTAGGATGGTAAATTGATCAGATGTTCCGTGATTTTTGAGATTTTTAGGATTCTCCTCAATATTCATCGGCACACTCAAAAATATTTGCAAATCAGAATAAGGAGACTGTGGCTAAAATGATATATAAAATGTTTTGGTGTGTTTCGCGCGTTCATTGTGCAGTGTTTTGGTTTTGTACAGCGTTCGTTGTGTGGTGTTCGTCTTTGGGCATTTGCCGGATTCGCTAGTGATACTGCATTCCCCAGTTTTCCACTGAGGATGGCAACTTAGTTGCCGAAATACGTATCTGGATTCATTTCCGAAAGGTGTGGTATGGGTAATTTTATTTATTTTATATATCAAAGATATTTCGTCATTCGTCCCTGTTTAAGACCATATCTTACATTGCCTTTTCCAATGAATTTACGAAATATCTTCGAAATTGTGAACTTATTGATTTTGAAATAACCTAATATAGGTTGGTAGCACCGCCCATTTTTCTTGTTGAGTACAAACAGATGTAAAATCGTATATAGAGTAAGCAACCAAAGTGTCCACCATGTGACTTAAATTTTTTGCCAAAACACGTATCTGGGAATTATTTTCGAAAGGTGTGGTAAGAGTAATTTCTTTTTTACATATTAAATTTTTTCGTTGAAACCAGTGAGATTCTGGTAGCAGTAGAATTGGACAAAAATATATAACCTGTACAAAATTGAGGTTTTAGCTTGAGACATTCATGTACCATTCTTATTTTGTAGACAATATCGGAAAGAGGCTGTAACAATACAAGGGTTTTTGTTGAGTTGAAAATGGTATCTTCTCAGACGGAGAAAACAGAGTCAAAAACCAAAACAAAAATGTTGACACCTAAATAGGGTTTTTATAACTATACATCGTTCACCTTAAGGGTGCAGTGTGCAAGTCTTATGGACAAACCTTTTGTAGTTGCCAAGCCAGGGAAAGACAACTATAGCTAACTTCTGGTTGTATAGTCAATATACAAAATAAAATCTGAAATTGTAACTACAAACAATAACAAGTTGTCATAACCTCGTTTTTGCTTCATTTTTCTTGTTATCAGAGCTACATTACGATATCATTTTATTATTAACACTTTAAGGTATTATTTTATAAAGTATATGTGTACAGTAATGTTTATAGAATATTTATCTGTATATATAAAAAATGGATCGTGGTTTGTTCGGATGCTTCAAACTTGAAAACGACTGGACCAAATTGGATACTTCCTTCTTGCGGGTTTGTTCGTAATTGCTACGCGAAGGTTTAGGAAAAAGAAAAGTCGAAAAAAATTGGGCAAAACGAAGTTTGCCGGGCCACCTAGTCTGTATATATAAAAATGGATCGTGGTTTGTTCGGATGCTTAAAACTGGAAAACGACTGGACCAAATTGAATACTTCCTTCTGCGGGTTTGTTCGTAATTGCTACGCGAAGGTTTGGGAAAAAAGGAAAGACGAAAAATTTTGGGCAAAACCAAGTTTGCCGGGTCACCTAGTTCTGAATAAAAATCAAATATATAAATTTGTCAACAAGGCGAGTGTTAGAACGTGATAGCGCTATACAATTTCTTTACAATAATAAAGAAGCCTAGGGTGTGCTCTTAAAGTGAATGAAGTATACCAACCCAGGATACTTTCGGTTGCTCACTCTGCACAATTTTTACGTACAGAACACATACGTCAATATAAACCTGATTTTAGTGCAACTTGACTAGTTTTCTCTTTAATTTTAGAGTTGTTGTCCCGGTTTCTTTTGCTTGTGGTTCAACATCTACGGGCAGCAAAAACGTGCCAAAAAAACATCAATTTTTGTGCCTGGACTTCCTAACCGGAGAACCAAATGCAATCAGTTATTCACGTTGTACCTCCAAGGTTAAAATTCATCTCCTCGAGCCTTCAAAAAATGTCAAAGGTGTTTCATATTATATACAAAAATTTTGCATATCGGAGCATCGTTCTGCGCATCGCGATCGATCCGACCCAAAACACTACAGCATTAATTAAAAGAAAAAGAACAAAAAAGGGTCAACTACAGTCAGGGTTAACCGAAAAACTCGAAGACTTCCATGACACCCAACTTACTAACGACGCCAAATTAGCAAGTCGAACAGTTTCCTCGTGGGACCAATTTAAACAAAAATGATTTTGTAAAAATGACGATATAAGCGGGGAGAGGAGGTCCCTTCTTAAACTTGACCCTGAGGGAATAAGACAAATTGACGATGGCGTAATGCATATCAATATCGACGGGGATTTTCTAAAAATTTAATATTCGATAAATGAATTTACCGGGAACATACAGATACGACCACACACAAACGCAAGCTTTGTTATATATCGGCTTATAGATCCCTACTGTGTAAACACTATGCTAAAATTAGTGTAGTGCTAATATTTACGTTAGGCATTTATAAGGAGGAGTTATTATTAATATGTAATGGGTTTAGGTATAGCTGTATCAAGTAGATACGGCTTGTTACATACAATCCTACAATTTAGTGTGGCAGCGATTTTAAATTTTCATTTCATGCTCGGGTCGGAATTTCTACGAAATCTGCCGGAAATGTCCGCAAATTCACCTTAAATCAATTAAGTAAAGTAAAACCGGAATCGCGAAGTCACCTTCTTTAAAAGTAACGTTTTCGCTTTTGTAAAAGAAACCAAAGCACCAAAAAAAAAAAATGTTTTTTTTACCTTGATTACAGCAATACAGAGGATAGGTGTTAAGGTAGTTAAGTTATCCGATACGACGAAACAGGTTCTCTTCTTTATGTGAGATATATATGTATAAGTAAAACTCTTCTCGGATCGCAATCACACAAATCACTGCACAATTCTACAGCTGCTGCTACGACACATGATTCGACGCGGCGGTCAGTTTTATCTATTCGCTTTTTCGATCGATCACGCGGAAAAGGAGCAAAAAGAAAAGTTGGAAGAAAGGAACGAATACCCGCGCGCACGACCGACGCGTTACTCACGGTCTCACACGATCTTCTGCACAGTCTCAGTCCGTCGCAGGTCGAACCACTGCGAACGACCGGTGTGCGCGGAAACGCAAACGAACGACTGCGCAAAACGCGACGCCCAAAACGAAGGATCGAACGAAGCTGACGGATAACGGTGTACCTCAGTGGCGCGTCGTTGTATCCGAACGAATGGGTGCAATCCCACACGTTGATGTTCAAAGGAATATTATTTTCATGCACAAAGATTTCCTCGCGTCTAACAATGTAATGTTTGGGCACATAAAGTGAAGACCACAAATGTTCTGTGAGATGTACGTCAAGTAAACGTCAAATACTTCGTACTTATGTCAGCGACATTTAGTGTGTGACTATTACAACTAACGTAAAATACTCTGTACTGAGTGTGAGTTCACATTAAGAATGCAGCGAATGATGCCTTGAACTGAGGCATAATTAAAACCGGACAAGCTCCTAATATAAGTCATTGACCACGTCACGCGCATCTTGTGACGTGGCTGCAGCATTCCATAGAATTATATAAAATCCCTCCCTTTGGAAATTTAGGAAAAATTGAAGATGTTCTAAATTAGACGAAACTTGGTGTATCTATGTTTCCGAAGGCGTAGAATGCGATTTCGGCATCGGATTTGATGATATTTGCTTCGTTTGGATCTTGAAGTGTACACAAGCGTTTCGACCAGAACCACGTTTCACGTTCTCATCGAATATTTTCTTATTAACACGTCCCTCGTCCCGGAAATTATTTTAACCGCAATCTGGGCAAAAAGAGCTTTAATTTGATATATGATAAGTCACACTTCCAACTATTTCGATTTTCTTCGAAATCTCCAAGGGTACCTCTTTGGAAATTTAGGAAAAATTGAAGATATTCTAAATTAGACGAAACTTGGTGTAAGTAGGTTTCCGAAGGCGTAGAATGCGATTTCGGCATCGGATTTGATGAGATTTGCTTCGTTTGGATCTTGGAGCCTACAGAAGCGTTTCGACCGGAACCACGTTTCACGTTCTCATCCAATATTTTCTTAATAACATGTCCCTCGTTTCGAAAATTATTTTAACCGCAATCTGGGCAAGAAGAGCTTTAATTTGATGTATGATAAGTCACACTTCCAACTATTTCGATTTTCTTCGAAATCTCTAAGGGGTACCCCTTTGGAAATTTAGGAAAAATTGAAGATGTTCTAAATTAGACGAAACTTGGTGTAAGTAGGTTTCCGAAGGCGTAGAATGCGATTTCGGCATCGGATTTGATGATATTTGCTTCGTTTGGATCTTGGAGCCTACAGAAGCGTTTCGACCGGAACCACGTTTCACATTCTCATCGAATATTTTCTTAATAACACGGCCCTCGTTCCGGAAATTATTTTAACCGCAATCTGGGCAAAAGGATCTTTAATTTGATGTATGATAAGTCATACTTCCAACTATTTCGATTTTCTTCGAAATCTCTAAGGGGTACCCCTTTGGAAATTTAGGAAAAATTGAAGATGTTCTAAATTAGACGAAACTTGGTGTATCCATGTTTCCGAAGACGTAGAATGCGATTTCGGCATCGGATTTGATGAGATTTGCTTCGTTTGGATCTTGGAGGGTACAGAAGCGTTTCGACCAGAACCACGTTTCACGTTCTCATCGAATATTTTCTTAATAACACGTCCCTCGTTCCGGTAATTATTTTAACCGCAATCTGCGCAAGAGGAGCTTTAATTTGATATATAATAAGTCACAATTCCAACTATTTCGATTTTCTTCGAAATCTCTAAGGGGTACCCCTTTGGAAATTTAGGAAAAATTGAAGATATTCTAAATTAGACGAAACTTGGTGTAAGTAGGTTTCCGAAGGCGTAGAATGCGATTTCGGCATCGGATTTGATGAGATTTGCTTCGTTTGGATCTTGGAGCCTACAGAAGCGTTTCGACCGGAACCACGTTTCACGTTCTCATCCAATATTTTCTTAATAACACGTCCCTCGTTTCGGAAATTATTTTAACCGCAATCTGGGCAAAAAGAGCTTTAATTTGATGTATGATAAGTCACACTTCCAACTATTTCGATTTTCTTCGAAATCTCTAAGGGGTACCCCTTTGGAAATTTAGGAAAAATTGAAGATATTCTAAATTAGACGAAACTTGGTGTAAGTAGATTTCCGAAGGCGTAGAATGCGATTTCGGCATCGGATTTGATGAGATTTGCTTCGTTTGGATCTTGGAGCCTACAGAAGCGTTTCGACCGGAACCACGTTTCACGTTCTCATCGAATATTTTCTTAATAACATGTCCCTCGTTTCGGAAATTATTTTAACCGCAATCTGGGCAAAAAGAGCTTTAATTTGATGTATGATAAGTCACACTTCCAACTATTTCGATTTTCTTCGAAATCTCTAAGGGGTACCCCTTTGGAAATTTAGGAAAAATTGAAGATATTCTAAATTAGACGAAACTTGGTGTAAGTAGATTTCCGAAGGCGTAGAATGCGATTTCGGCATCGGATTTGATGAGATTTGCTTCGTTTGGATCTTGGAGCCTACAGAAGCGTTTCGACCGGAACCACATTTCACGTTCCCATCGAATATTTTCTTAATAACACGTCCCTCGTTTCGGAAATTATTTTAACCGCAATCTGTGCAAAACGAGCTTTAATTTTATGTATGATAAGTCACACTTCCAACTATTTCGATTTTCTTCGAAATCTCCAAGGGTACCCCTTTGGAAATTTAGGAAAAATTGAAGATGTTCTAAATTAGACGAAACTTGGTGTAAGTAGGTTTCCGAAGGCGTAGAATGCGATTTCGGCATCGGATTTGATGATATTTGCTTCGTTTGGATCTTGGAGCCTACAGAAGCGTTTCGACCGGAACCACGTTTCACATTCTCATCGAATATTTTCTTAATAACACGGCCCTCGTTCCGGAAATTATTTTAACCGCAATCTGGGCAAAAGGATCTTTAATTTGATGTATGATAAGTCATACTTCCAACTATTTCGATTTTCTTCGAAATCTCTAAGGGGTACCCCTTTGGAAATTTAGGAAAAATTTAAGTTGTTCTAAATTAGACGAAACTTGGTGTATCTATGTTTCCGAAGGCGTAGAATGCGATTTCGGCATCGGATTTGATGAGATTTGCTTCGTTTGGATCTTGGAGCCTACAGAAGCGTTTCGACCGGAACCACGTTTCACATTCTCATCGAATATTTTCTTAATAACACGGCCCTCGTTCCGGAAATTATTTTAACCGCAATCTGGGCAAAAGGATCTTTAATTTGATGTATGATAAGTCACACTTCCAACTATTTCGATTTTCTTCGAAATCTCTAAGGGGTACCCCTTTGGAAATTTAGGAGAAATTGAAGATGTTGTAAATTAGACGAAGCTTGGTGTATCTACGTTTCCGAAGACGTAGAATGCGATTTCGGCATCGGATTTGATGAGATTTGCTTCGTTTGGATCTTGAAGGATACAGAAGCGTTTCGACCAGAACCACGTTTCACGTTCTCATCCAATATTTTCTTAATAACACGTCCCTCGTCCCGGAAATTGTTTTAACCGCAATCTGCGCAAAAGGAGCTTTAATTTGATGTATAATAGGAGGACTAGGAGGAAAAGACTGTGAAGAAGAATGAGGAGGAGGAGGAGGAGGAGGAGAAGGAGGAGGAGAAGAGGAAGAATAGGAAGGAAACAAAAAAGGAGGAGAACGAGAAGATGTTGAATTACTGTATTACGGTCACGTTTCACCTCACTGGTTCTTTAACTATCCATAATGATTTCCCTTTCATGGTCAACATTTCCACGTTGAAACTTGTGGCTTTCTGGGGAAAGAAATAAAACGATCCTTGTAAATTATCGTTGCTTTCAGCCATAATAGCTGCGCCGTCAGCATATCGAAATCATCAAATAAGAATTATTAGCGAATTTTTAAGTATATCCTCTGTATCTTTGCATCTGTCTATTTAATGACAAGGAAATGAACGGAACTTCTACAATTATCACGTTTCCGTGATCCTTTTCGAGTTTTATAGAGAAAACTGCGGGAAGTGGTGAGTCACGAGGATATTTTCCGTGCGGTCGGTAAATTTTTACTCCTACGATAAGTATCACGGATTATGTGGGTTTCCTGGTTATTCATGTCATTATCACAATCAGTTGCTCTATTTTAAGATTGCAATCGATCGAACGATTGAAATTTCATAACGGATTGATAATCGAGCGGAAAACGCAAATATTTAAGTGAGCGTGTCGAAACGCACTCGCTCGAAAATTATAGACTTAAAACGTTAAGCGGCGAGAAGAAAGAAGAGACCTCAAAATTGTTATTGTTGTCGTTAACAAGTCCGAGGATGAATAATTCATATATAACCGCACGAACACAAAAGCATAATATTTATCATTAACGCAACTGTTACCGTTCATCAAACAATGACAAGGACGTTTTGGGCGGTGGCGACAATACGCCAACCTTGTAACCGAAAAGTCAAAATATTTTTGGCGGACAAAAAAATACGTACGTTGTACGTATGTACCCAGGCTAAAGCAGAAACGCGTAATTATAGATTTTTCCTTTTTTTTTCTTCGGTGTTATTGGCTTCGACCGGCGAGAAATGGAACTTACATACTGCGTCCTTTAATATCAACAGACAAGTAACACATGTAGCGATGACACCTGCCATTCGCCTTTCTTCTCTTTCGCGTATCCTCCTATCGATCTTTCCGCTTTCATTTTTAACGCGTTTCGACTTTAAAAATAGGGCCGGCCGCGTTATAAATAAACGGCACCGAAACTCCATTCCAAAGGACGGTCGCCGATTGGGAAACGCGAATCGTTGGCATTTTTCTGCTCCGGATGGAAGACCAGCAGAAAATGACATTTCGCCTTGTTTTATTACGACATACATAAAACATATGTAAAAGAAATAAAATTATCCTTACCACACCTTTCGGGAAAAATTCCAGATATACGTATTTCGGCAACTAAGTTGCCATTCACAATGGAAAACTGGGGGCTAACGCCCAAGACGAACACCACGCAACGAGCACTGTAGGATGAATCGAAAAACATTAAAATTAGAACTTGCATTTGGCTAGGTGGTGGGTAGGCGCTCTATGATCAATTTATGATATTGCCAAAAATTTAGGATTTCTAGTTCATTATTGTGTACTGCCCCAAGGATGATCAAATATGCAATAGAAACAAAGAAAATTGAAAATTGAACAAAAAATCTATCTATCAGTGGTATACTTTATAAATTTTCAGATAATTTTACGAAAAAATCTAAGCAAACATCGTTAGTATCGAAACAAAGGAAAATCAAAAATACGGTAGGGGAAGCTGGGGGAATTGTGGCCTCCTACCCATTTTTGCTCCTACAACCTGCATTTTTGGGAAAGTCCTTATCAAAAAGTCACAGTAGGTAGGGAAAAATGTATACATATATCAATATATTATACCCATATTCCAACAAATAATGGAACACAAAATTATAAAAATTGGAAAAGAAACTATCATCTGGGTCTCATAACCCCAACATCTTGGGGTAGTTGTGGCAAAAGGCCACCATTACACCAGCATAATATTTTTAGTTAAATGCAATAGTCACACAACAAATACTTTTGTTTCGACGATACATTAGTACAAGTTTTGTGGACCTAATTGCCACACGTAACAGATCTCAGCCATACTTCATTATTTTTTCCGAATTCATCACATACCAGAAACATATCTTGACCGTTTACGTTTTTATCCTTGCCTTCATTGTCATTTGATCCTTCATCAGAATTAAAATCCTTATAGCTGGTTATTCTGCAACTCCTTAGTAAGTTTATTGTCTTTTTCTTACACATCATCCTAGCCCTTATTATTTGCAAACATGTTTTTCTTGATTGCTTTCGCCTTTCCGTTTTGCTAGCTTCTTATTTGCTTTTTCTATTAATACATCTGTGTCTGACTGGCTGTTATTATTTGAGACGTTTGCACCGTTGATCGTTTCCGTTTATTTGATTGCCGCTTCAATTTTAATTGCTTTTTTTTTTTCAAAAGATATTTCCATATGATTGTTTGATTCCTGAACCACCATAGCTTTGAGTATTGTAGGAGGAGCAATTATTTGTTGAAATTGTGCATTCGTTTGCGTTCTGGCGTTTGTTCAGGTTCCTAACGTTCTTGGAGTCGACGAAGATCTTGTTGACCTATAGGCGCGATATTAGAATTGTAGAAGTCGACTCTTTACAACAGCTATAGCTGCCTTCATGTTATTAGCGGTCCAAGGCGCCTTTTAGTGCGTCCTTTGTAACGTCGAGGCATCTGAAATGTTAGTGTATTAATATTTCGTACATACGAGCTAATGGCCGGCCATTATTACCCCTATTTTAATGGCCATCATTACTTCAAAACAGCGAGATTTCCTTTAAGTAATAGTGTATAAAAATAAAGAAACTCACCTTTAACTATCATAAACACGAATCTTGAGCACAACTGTTTACGATATTTTTAAATCATAGGCTACTCATAAAACATGAATAAAACGTTGACCAAAATGAACAGCTCTTATTAGAAATCCAATGTCGTTAAAATTTTGCCGTGTAGTCGAATTAATTATTAATAGATGGAAGCACTACCTGATATTTGCTTTGAAACACATTCAAGCTAAATAACGGGTGATTTCCATTACCCTGGTGGCCACCATTCCCCGAACTGTCCCCAACTTCCCCTAATTTGTTTTCTTTTTTGTAGCAACCCAATAAACATTTTTTAAATTTCGCGGACAATTTAAGTTGGTAGTTCCGGCAACAGTGGACATACTCGCCAATTTCTAATTGTAAGCACAATGCGTGCGAATATGTTCACTATTGCCGGAACTACCAACTTAAACTATCCGCGAAATTTAAAAATTTTAACTGGGAATCGGGTCGACTCCACCTATTACCATTTTTCTGTCGTTAAGTTGATCATACACAAATTTTTGCTCATTTAAGGGAATCTCTCGACGTTTCTCACGTTTGCAAGTTTCGTAATTTATACACTTCCAATTTTCCGACCGTTACTTCAAAACTAGTTAATGTTTTTACAATAACTGTCAATATTTTTTCCGCTTTTGTACGGTTTTAATAAATTTCTAAGTTTTTTACGGTACTCACGAAGACGTTTAACAATAACTCGATGTGTTGGATAATTGAAATGGAGGCTTTTTTCTTCTATCTTTAAAGCAACGATTCCTGAAGTCCTACAAATTAGATCATTAAAATATAAAGTAAATAAAATTATCCTTAAGTTACTCGAAAACTCTATTGAAAGATAACTCAAAAAAATAAAAATAAATTGAGACGAGAGAATAACGTTGAACAGCACTTTATTTGTCCTTCCAACTTCTACGATCATTTTTAGGTGTTTTTGAAATTCTCAGATGTTGTCAAATAATCTCTTGCCCTCTACTAGTTTATACTAGTTCCTTACTCCAGTTGAGGGAAAAGCAAATGCTCAAAGTGGCCGAGTCAAATTGGGGAAGCGTAACTCCCAGATTCACACTACGATAATTTACCAGAGTCGAATTCGCGTGTATATCCTCGACAAACAAGATTTTAAAGCGAAAACGGAATAACCTATTCACGGAAGACGACCTGTTCAACTGAACGCCATAAACAGCATCCTGTATCGAGTATTGTTGGATCAAAAGTACGGAAGCGGGACGCTATCTCCACGTCACAAGTTGAAGCGAGAGGTCACAAGTAACAAGCCGGAACTGTGACAAATTAACCGTAACACACTGTACAATGAACATCACACACTGAACGCTGAGAATGGCAACTTAGTTGCCGAAATACGTATTTGAACTTTTTCCGACATACATAGTTAATCTGGGCCAACAGCCTATAATTACGAACTAAGGTACGAGTTACGACCGCAACGCCGATTCCCCATCCCCATTTCTAGTCAGTACTAAATCGATGCTGTATGCGAGTAGTTCTATGTATATGTAGGCTGTCGTAACTTATTTCGTAATTACCGCTGTTTACACAGACGATCAATTTCTCGCTAATTATACGAGAAAAACGACTTTCGCTTGCGCTAAATGCGCCGTGATTACTAAAACAAACTAGACGTATGTATGCACATAAATATGAAGAAATTCGTTCCAAAGCAAGGTAAACAAACAAGCGAATAGGTCGCGATGGAGCCGTACGGAATTTGTAGGCGGAAACGCGAACGTATTTCGAGGGAGAACAAAAATTCAGCAAAATGTGCAAACTGCGTTCACGTGTAACGGTAAAAACGCGTGTTTACGCACGGATCGTTCGTTCACGTCTATATTCAAGAAGCGCTCCTCGGATAAGCCTTTGCAATTAAAGAGTGGAACGTGCGTTGCTTCGATTCTAACATAAAGAAATGTCAAAGCGGTCATACCGTGTGTCGCGGATCGAGTGGGATTGCATGGGCAACTCTCTTATTATTGAAGATGGAGTTTTGGTTAAAGAGGATATGTTTGCAGCTTTATATGTTGATTTAAAATCTGTTTTTTGTCAGCAGTTATTAAACAAAAAATGCTGTTCTTACATCGTCTGTGACAGATTCTAGATTTGTCTTTACTATTGTTGATGTATCATCTGCGAAAAGAACTGTTTTGTGATACAATTTTTCTGGTAGGTCATTGATATATATATATTAGAAACAATAACGGACCTGATACTGATTCTTGCGGGACACCTTTTTCTATTAATATCCATTCACACTGACGTTTCTTTTCATCATCTACAACACTTTGTTTTCTATTTGATAACTATGATTTAATCAGATTCAACGCAACACCTCTTATCCCCAAGATTTCCAATTTTTTGTACAAGATGTCATAGTCAACACTGTCAAATGCTTTTCTAAGATACACGAATAATCCTGTGGTCATTTGATTGCTATTTATACTTTCAATCATTTCCTCCAGCACTTGATAGATTGCTCTTATTGCGTATCCATTCTGATGATTATGAAAGATGTGTAATTTTAAGAAGTTTGTATATAATTTTTTCGAAAATTTTTGAGAAATGTGTGATAGAATTTTTATTTTTATTTCAACGATGTAATACATATAACATATGATTGAATAAAAATTACAAGTAAAATTAACTTTTCTACAGTAGGCTTACATAAATCCAAACAAAAATAAACAAAACTTATTTAAAGTAACAAAAGTTAATCCTAATAATACAGGTGGGTCCATAGCACGCTACAAGCATATGTACGAGGGTGGGCTCAAAAGTAAGGAAGAGGTGACATTGTACGTCCAAATTTCTCCAAAATGGACGATTATCGAAACAGAAAAATGACCACCCAATCCAGTGAAATGGTATTCATGTAAGCTCGTAAAGCTCTGGGTCCTTGCGAGTCTGATTTAAGTCAATTCTCAGGAAGTAACTTCGGCATATTTTGGAGACTTGCCACCCAAGGAACCCAGACACATAATCCTAACAACAGCCAGCTAGAAAACTCACTGTTCCCTACTTAGTTGGCTGATTTTTTTTTTGTGGGGGAAACGATAAACGATTTCGCGGCGAGAGAAACATTTAAAGCATAGACCCGATAATCATAAAACAATTCAAGCTCTAGATTCGCCCAGCAATCCCCTCCTTTCCTTTACTTAAACCGGACCGCAAACTACAACGCTTCCAAAACCGCAAATCTCATTGCAACACCATCGTCTCGTTTCTCGTTTCTGATTACCGCAAGAAAATGTTCAAATCGGATTTATAGACATCAAATTATGTTGCCCCATCTACGAATCTGACAGTTCGGAAATGGAGAAACGTGATAGAATTACGCGCAGTTTTATCATTATTCCATTCTGGCGTGTATCGTCCTCGGAATTCGATAATTTACGACGATCTACGTCAATTTGTACGAAACGTCGTCGTCGTCGCGTCCATTGCCAAAGCGGTCTTGAGCAAGAGGAAAGTCAGCAACCGCACACGTCGCATCGTTTTGCGTGCGTAGGTATGTTGTATGTACGTTTGTGTGAGGACGACGGGTTATTTTTCGCGGAGACGCGAAGGTCATTATCAGATCTTGGGCTTTTTATACGGATTTTTGAACTTTATTTGACGCGATGCGTTACGGTCGCATTCGGGTTTATTTTGCGCGAGAAAAACAATCGGATTCCAGCGCTAAATTCCCATGCTGACGATGAAAAATATCTAATTGTAGAATTAAAGATCTAATTATGGCAGAGTTGATTATACTTTATTGTTTCTAATCGATTTTCGATAGTGGTATTGAAAAAGTAAGGGAAAGTTGTCTCGACAAAAGCGGAAAATTTGAATTTGGCGCCAATTTCAAACCATTTTGACAGCTCGATGGTTGACAGTCGACCATCATTAAAAATGAATTGCTGTTCGAGACAACAACGCATTGTCATTGTTAAACTTTATCTAAATAATGGTGAAAGTTTGTATAGCAGAATAAGTTCGAATTAAAGGAGCATAAAAGTTTAATCATGTTTGTTTTACAATTTTCAGATACATGAGCGTCGATTAATTTCCTATATGCTCACCCTGTCACGCTACACCAAATATAGCATGACACATAACTGCAATCAGTACACACACAATACATCCATTGCCATAATATAATATGGCACACAACCGCCACTGTGCACACAGTACACCCAGTATAATATGACACTCAGTCATCAGTGTACACCCTGGACTGGTATCTAATATACACTATTCAGTTCCCGATGCATAGTGTAAAGTCTCATCCTCTGTGGCGCTAGTTTTTATTTTAAAATTGGCGCCAATTTATTTTGATTTAGTTCTAGTGGCAACTGTGTACACGTTTGTGGCGCCCTCCATATCTACTGTCATGGCTCTCACTTACCGTTCATAGGTGCACCATGTGTAATTTTTGGGTTTTATACGAGCAAATTTTTTTACGTTTGCTAGTTTTTTTCTCAACGTTAAACTTGTTTGCCTGTTTCGTCCGTTAGCTACTTAAAATAGCCGCAAAATTGTAAATTCTATAGTAGTGATATCGATACATCAAAGCTTTTACATGGGGGATGTGTACGATAAGTTGCATAATCATATTTTTATCTAAGAGACACCACGACACTGCAAAACGTGCCGTTTAAATCGAAGTAAATATTGGTGTGACGATTGCGGAAAGTGGGATCAGGACAATCATTAAAAATCTCCCGGTATTCGTATCCATATTTGTCAACAAACATGTGGTGAGATTACAAATATGATATTTTGTGGTAGATTACGATAATACGTGTGTTTCAGTATTACTTCTTTTTGCTTATTTTATCTTATGAAAATGCATCTCAACTTATATATACTAACAGGTTATGGGCCCAGTTCGCTTCCAGTGCAAAGAAAAGGACGACTAACATCGAAAATCCTGTCCACGATGATGTTAGTCAAATTTATTACTAGAAATGATATAGAAGAAAGAGGAAACTAGAGACCAGTGGACATCTTTTTAATAGAGAACAGCAATGCGTAGGGTTTGGGGATGATTTAGCTCTGATAGCAAAATCCAAGAGAGAACTAACAAAAATTGTCTCGGAAACATTCATTTGGAAGCTTGTTTTATGTCGACACATTCTAGCAATCAGTTTCTCTTTGATTTAAAAACACTGCATTGTAGTTTCTTTTTCGGTAGATTGCCATGTTGTTAGATTAATCTGTTGGGTAATAAAGTTATTATTATTATTATTATTATTATTATCCCTCCAGAATGGTAAAATTTTAGATTAACGATTTTGAGTCCGAAAGGTAATTTCTTCGAGATTTTTTCAGGATTTCCGATTACAATTTTTATCACCAGAGATAGAGAGCTTCGTATATTATTTTTTATGCGAAAACACCTGTTCCGCGTGCCCCGCGCAAAATATTTTTAATAGAGTTGGAGCCTTTCCAACCGTGCGGAACGGGAAAAATGTTTACGTTCGAAATTCGCGCTAAATTACATTATTTTGGTATCCGGATTCGATTACACGTTGAAAAAAGAAGTGCGTTTAATATAAGTTTGCGGAACATCACGTTGAGTCGCATGAAATATCCGAGAGGCTCTTTTCCTCTCAATATACGTTAAAGCCCGTTTTACATTATCATATTAAATTGTACCAAATAATTGAATACTATTTTATAGTACGCAAAACGCCTTACCAGTCTTTTGTACAAGATTATTGTATGAATTTAGACTCGCATCATTCGTCAGGGCTATTACGTATGTATTATGAAATTGTACAAAAATTCTGTTCTGGTTCTGTACCATGCTATATCCTCGTTTCAAATTGTATACCAGCATCACACAGTATTTACAAATATTTCTCATAACCTCCAAAAAGAATAATTTTATGCTTAGCTAATAGCAGTAATACTTTTAGTAAAACGCTCAATAAATACATTTGCTGACACGACCACAGTATAATGTATAAGCCCATATTTATTTTATACTGTAACTAAGAAACATAAGGAAATGAGGTTAGATTGGAATACGTGCAATGCAGACTAGTGAGCAGGCGCAAGTCAAAATATTTAGTATGAAAATAGGACGGGTTCTAATTTCATACAATTATTTTCCACAGAAAAATAGTACAGTGTTTTATATTGTACTATAAAATAGTATTCAATTTTTACATACAATTTAATATGCTAATGTAAAACGGGCTTAAGACAATATTCTGATTAGATTCGACTTCATCAAACGCATGTTCAACAACTAACTCCTCACGAAGCAATCATTAGAATTGACCAAAAGTAAACTTGATTATTCTGCGACAACGCACTATATCGCGTTACCTTCCAACCTGGACGAAGACGCAACGATTAGAATCCGAATTATCCGCGTCGGTGCGAAAGATTTTAGCCGTCGCGGCGTTCGCATTGCGTAACGGCGTCCAGTTTATGTTTAGAAACTGGTGTAGAGTCCGAATTGCCGGTGAAAAGCTATATTCGGCAAGACCGTCGCTAAATATAGAATGGCCGTTCGCCAAACGAACGTTATTATTCGTTTCCAACACGCGCGCACACATGCACCAACACGCGAGTCTCCTCCTCGGAAGATCGCCGAAAAGGAATCGATCGTTTCATGTCCGGTCTTGAGGAGGGAGACTCGACGTGTGGTGCATCGAAGTGATATTAAAAAAATTAAAATCAGAACGCAATAGGAACGCGCATTAGTTGTTTTTTTAATCATGGTCTCTTATAGTCAATACACTGTGACGTCCTCTTCAAGCAGTAGTTCAAAGAAGAAAATACTAAAGACAAATCCAAAGCGGACTCATATCTATATATGTATATTTTATTGTTATTGTTATTCTATACTATTACTGGTACCTAACAACACCTTTGATTTGATTGTTAATAATATTCCCATCATCTTCTTCTATTCAAGGAAGATCAATAAAATTTTGCGAAAAACGGATATATTTTCGCCAAAGCGTTTCATATCGATTCTTAATAAAAAAATTTCTGCAAATATTGTTTTATATATCTGATTTATTTCCCGAAAAATAGTCCACAATATACAGTTGTTAGGTTATTTTTAACCGCACCCGGTTTTCCTTAGTTTTGACCGCGCCTGTATAGACATTTCGTTTCGTCGTTGTGTATGCGTGGTGGCGGATCTTCGTACTACACACCTTCAATTTCATTCGTTTTAAATTCGTAAATTCCTAGCTGTATCATGTTCTTAATATCGTTTCTTTGCACGATATCGTTCCTCGTTCGGTCTAGTTAATTGTAGTGAATTTAGTTGCTTCAGATTCTGCATCCTTTATGGGTATTTCGATTTTTAAGCACATTCCGTTTGAACTCGCTTCAGCTTTGGTAAATATCCAATTGTAGTTTACGAGGCTTTTAGCTTACAGTGGGAAGTTGTATCCTCCAAATCCGACCAGGCATGGCCGGCTCCGGCCCGCGTTTAATCTTTCAATATTAGTGTAATATTTAATGTATGTTTACAGGGGAAAAAATATGCTCATGATTTAATACAAAATGTTAAAATCTTTTCAAATAGAGCTTAGCTCTTTTTCTAGAAATCTGGCTGAATACAAATTTGATCATTTTCCAATGTTAAAGACATGTCTTTAAATATTTCAAGAGAAAAGGTTCAAGAATTTAATAACAATATCCTTACACTAATGACAGATTTCGAGGAGCGAGTCGTTTGCTTCAAGAAAATTGATAAAATTCTATCCATCATCTGAAATCCATTTTTTGTACATGTAGGTGACTTTCCTGTTGATATACAATTACAAATAATTAATTTACAATATTATGAATTATTATATGGGAAGTATCGCGAAGAGCAAGAACATTTGTGCAATTTTTATAAGCAAGCGAATAACGGAAAATAGAGATATTTAAAAACTTGCCAAGAAATATTTAGTAATCTTCAGCTCAACTTATATTTGTGAACAAACTTTTTCTTTCATGAATCTGAATAAAACTAGAACAAGATCAAGATTGAATGATTTACATTTGGAGGCTGTCTTACGAATAGCTACTACGGGTATAGAGCGAGATATTAAGGAAATAATAGGTGATGCAAAGCGCCTCAACACGACATTAGTTTCTTTTTTGTTAATTTGTTGTACTAAATTACGTACATTTATTCCAATTACAAATTCCATAATCAAATCGTTTCTGTATTTAACATTTTTTAGACCCACGAAAAAAGTTTTCCTTCCAATTAGGCCTGGGCGCAAAAACTGTTGGCCACGTCTGCCCTAGACAGACAGAGGGATAATGAGAAAGAAGAAGAACAAGAAAACAATCGATTTTCACGAAACTAATTTTCGGCGTCTTCGCGCAAAATTTTGTCTAAAACCACACTCACACATCGACCAAATTCCTTCTAACTGTTCGGACTTGCTGAAAATCGGTACCTCAACTACCATCATCACAGTTCAGCGGAATTCCGCATCATTTACATCGATTGTTCGAATCACATTTTAACGTACTGGAAAAATCGCCGTTTTCTCATTGTCTCGTCTTGTCCGGGGTGCCGATCATCGCTGACCCTGAACGAGCGTTGTATGTGGGGCGAACGCTTCGGTTAACGTCCGGCAAAATAGTAAATTCCGTATTTACGATGATATCCCAACATTCTCAACGACAATTCGTGTCTTTTGTGCCCGCGTTTAGCGCGCGCGGCCAACAGGTCGTCCGTAACATCACCAACACACCCATCACACGTTTCAGCGCGAAACGTCGACGTTATTAACGTCCATAACGGAAACTCCAATAATTATCCTCGGACTTTGCTTTCTAATTAACTAATAATGGTCCCAATAAGTAACTGTATATATACATATATATCCTGCTGCCACGGGATTTTTATGACATTACACGGAAATTGCAACACCAAGAAGAGGTGCCAAGCTTGCCAGAAACTTTTACCTACGAAATGGCATTGTACAAAATGAGCAACCGCAAGTGTCTCATGTTGGCAATACTAAAAACCCTAAATATTAACATTATCATTTCCTTGTTTTGTAAGTTTTGTCGTACGTACTGTAAGTCTTGTCCACGTTTGAATAGATGTTGTTACCACTGAATCACGTGCTTTTATTGTTACGACACTTTTTCGAGGTGGTATACCAACTAAAAATATTACTTAGGCATGCTGTGCACAGCCCTGTATAGGTTATGTATTCTTTTAATTCGTCGAATCTACTGCCAACGTATCAGCGATAGCAACTAAAAATTTCAGATCACGTGATGGATACGATACGATTGCTCATCTATATATAGAGGTCATCTGCAGAGAAAAAGAGAATTTGGCAATATAAAAAGTTTTTTTAGACTATATAAGCTTCTTCGGGAGGCATCATCAAGGATAAAAGTAAGATTCTTTTACGGACATTAATCTATGGTAATCATTATGATTTGATTTTAAACATGTTACCTATAGTTTCATAACGGCAATTCCTGATAGGAAAAGGAAGAAGAACAAAAAAACAATTTATGTGATGAATACACGATCATCTAAACTTAAATTTCCCAGATGATTCCCGTCTGGAAAAATTCCGCGAGCAATATTCATCGCACACGTGAACATCTATTTGCATTGGTATCCACAATTACTTACCGGTTTGGGATGTATAAGTGTCACAAATGTTAATAAATATAAAAGATTGCGCAATAAACTTTCGCAGAAACGATAATGATGGTCATTTATGAAGTCGTTAGAAACCGTCATTTGTAGATATATTTTTCTTTAGAATTATAACCGTTGTTGTTAATAGGAAACAATTAACAAAACAATTATTATTTGTTAAAATAATTACAAAGTCATGTCAGATTTTCTTCCTATCATTGTCTCTGCTGAAATGTTTGCTGACGTTTCAGTGTGAGATGATTTTCTAGGATAATTAATCATAAATCAACTAAATTTGCCAAATCGGACACTAAAGTGCAGTGTAATATGTGATAACCATCAGAGCAAAAGCACCAAAGAGTATTAGAGTTCTATTAAATGGACATTAATATTTAAAGAGTATTGTATTTATACTAACAGATTCAATACATAAAACTTAAGAATTAATTGGTGATATATTAGTTAGAAATTAATTACCTGCAATCGAAAATAGATGAACTATTGCTCCATGGGATTATAGGCTTATCGTTTATGGATTAATGAATGAATCCGGGCAGTTATAAATAGTCATATGTTATATGTTTTGGTCAACACCAAAGTCTCTACAAAAGTTTAAAACCACAATTACTTTTTTACAGTTGGCTAGTGTTACTTATAAGTACGGTTCGAGAAACGCGCGTCTTGTCGCTAGGAACTTCATGTCAATACTAGGGCCGGTGGGGGATTCCTTACGCCCTTTAATCTTCAGGTGTAGGCTGTTTTGATCACGCAGCCTGGGGAGAGATGAGGTTGGTTAGCGAAGAGCTAACTGGGGAAGATGACTTTTCACCTGTAACACATACGAGAATTTCAGACTGAAAAATAGCCGTTTGTCAGTCGTTTAGAGGACGATGATGGTCGTCGAGGAACCTGCGGGAATTGCCTTAGTCCAGATCGATGACATCTGCAAGGCGACGGACCTTTTTTGGGAGGGGGTCGATCTTGGGGATCGACGACCATCTGGACGCAGAGGTTTTGGCTGGCGCGGGCTCTTTCCCACGCGGACTTCAGGAGTGCGTCTTGTCCGCTGAAAGAGCAGCCTATATACAGCGAACAAGACATTCGTTTGTCGAAAGAAGGCGATAGACTTATACAAGTTTGATATATGCGACGAAGCAGACATATATTAAATTCGTATAGGTCAATCGCTCACTTTCGACAAATGCGCGTCTTGTTCGCTGTATATAGATCATTCTTCTAGCGAACAAGGCGCGCGTTTGTCGAACCTTACTTATAAGTAGTCTGGGCGTGCCGCAGTAACAGCGTACAATGGTGAAATAAGTTGCGACAGCATCGCCAACATGTAGACTGTCGTAACTTATTCCCTCATTGTATGCTGTTACCGCGAACAAGCGAACGTATCTATTTCAAATATTGATTATTGTCTCGTGAATTTGGGCGCATACGATCAAAACAGTTGGCAGACATGCATATGCGTCCATATCCCATACCGAATAGTCCTTTTGCTGAACGCACATATTTGTCCATAATAATCGGACGCATATGTTCGTCAAGAATTCACATCGACAACCTTCACCGAACGTGTATATCCGTTCATAGCAAGCAAATGTGAATTCTTTTCAGTGATAAGATTACTTTCCCAATATTCTTACGATTCAAATAGAAAACCGTAATCTGTTAATATTTATATTGTTTTATCAGAACATTCGTACATGTAATACATAGAACTATATCATTTAATTTAAGTAGTATCTGTTGCAGTTAGAAGCATATTGTAATTAGATTTTAATTTAATTAATTAAAGATTTTTAGTAGTAATTAAAAATCTTTAATTATCGTTCCCTCTATATCGTTAGGTTGATTATGTTCAAGTTTAATATTCTTGAGTACAAATCGATGAATCATCAATTAAGCTATACCGGGGATTCCCTCAACAAATCGTAGAAAGTGCGTCAGAAGTAGATAAAGTTGCATACATAGATACAAGTAAAGCATCTTAAATTCGTTTAATTCAACCGAATAACGAATTGATTTAATTTTATACATTACATACTGTACAACTTCTTTTTGACTTTAGTGTATTTCTAGGTTAAAAGGTTGGTGAAAAGAGGAGGAAATTATTTACAATTTACGGTTTATGTTTAGTTACGTTTTACGCATTCTTTACGTTTATATGAAAGAAGAGTGACATTAAACTAATATAGTTCAACGCGAGTTTAGTTTTATGTGACTATGCCTACAATGCATATTTTCATTTTGCAATTCAAAATTTTATTTCTTCTGTTTCACTGGATAATAGAAGAAAATTGTAATGTCAAACAAGGAAGCAATTTACTTTTTTAATGCAAACAATTATTTTTTCAATTTGAAATTAAGAAATATTTTTAAATTTTGGGATTGAATTCTTTTTCATGTTGCTGGTTGGTATTATTTAGTATTTGCTGAGGTATTTCGCATTACCAACCTATTAGAAATCAAGGTCGATATTAGTAAATGTAACTAAACGGATTTTGGTACTTATTTTTTCATTATCTTAATTGATTTTATATTTAAGATAAAGTAGTTAGGAAGAATCTATCAGCGAAGTTACGTATAAGTCATTAGATGGGTAATTATAATTAGGACTTTTAATGTTCTTATATTGTCGATCTTGGACGTGTGGCTTGGCATAAATACGGAGAGCGCAGGCGTCATTGTTATAAATACAATTCCTTTACCTCAGCGTTTTCGACGAGCAGCCATTGTGTTTTGTGAAATTATCGGTATTCGCGTTAGTTAGTGCTCGACGAACGGACTTAAATCGACGAAAATGGTGGATAAAATCGAGATGAGCCTGGACGATATAATAAAATCGAACAAATCGCGTCGCGGAGGCGGTGGTAAACGTGGCGGCGGACGAGGAGGTGTGCGTTCAGCAGGCGGTGCACGCCGCGGCGGTAGCTTCAGGGGCCAAAGAGGCGGCGGCAGCGGCGGCGTGCAAAGGGGCCGTAGTCGTGGCGGAATCGCCAGACCGTACACCAGGGTAATTGATTTAACATACATTCAAAAAAAAAAATCATTCAAATTTGAGTTTGTTTTACATGAGGAACCACCAGTACCTAATGTGAAACGCGTTTTGTTCACTTCACTGAGTTCAATAACATACAAAACATGTTCGCCCCCAACCCGAACGTTGGTTCTGACAACATCCAATTGTTTCTTTAGGGAGGCGTAAACAGTGCTTGGAAGCACGATCTTTTTGAAGGATACGGCCCGAGAAAGGTAGCCGCAGCTAGAGCTGCTTTGCAATCTAATCTGGGACCGGCGAAGCTCTTGGTCTCGAATCTTGATTTTGGAGTCTCCGACTCCGATATACAAGAGCTGTTTGCTGAGTTCGGTCCCCTCAAGAACGCCGCCGTGCATTATGACCGTTCCGGCAGATCTTTGGGAACTGCCGATGTGATTTTGAGAGGCGCAGTGACGCGATCAAAGCCATGAAGCAATACAATGGTGTACCTTTGGACGGAAGAGCGATGAACATACAAATGACCACATCTGAAATACCTACCGTACTTAGAGGAAATAGGATAGGAGGCAGCCTAGGCGAGAGGAAGTTCAACACCACCAGAAGTCCAAGAGGAGGTAGACGGCCCCCTAGAGGAGGTAAGATTCAAATTATTTTATATATCCATCCATGTGTGGCACTTTGGTCCATTTCCATAACCGTGCCTTATCCTTTTATACATAGTACAGTAGCTATCTACATGCATCTTTAATATTTACATCTCCCTAATCCATATCAATATAAGAGCATGTGAGAGACGCTTTACAGGCTGAAAATTGTTGCTAAGGTTCAATAAACAAGTTCATGATACGTTGTGTAAACCGGAGTGACAGCATCAGTCTAGTTTACACAACTTATACACTCGTTTGTCGAACCTTAATCATTGCAGTCTAGAAATATATATTATCAGAAACCTTTCTACCGTAATGATGTAAGATACAGTCCAGAAATATGTTCTGTTAAAATAATTCATTGGCCCTTGGAATTTGTGGTAGGATTTAGAACCATATTCTTCCATCAAGTGGCATTTTGTCATTTCTCTACAATTTTTCTCCATCAATTTTTGTTTTAATATTTTTTATTGGTCTTAAAAGCGAAAGTGGTTAATACGAAATATATATATAGCCTGGATTTTCCTGTCAGAATTTTCTTTTGGTTGGAATAGAATTTAAATACATTTGTAGTGATTCGGTGCTATAAATAAATACAAGTTAGTTACCTTTGGAATTTATGACAGAGAGAAAGCTATTTTCTGATTTTATTACAGCTTTTTAAATCTTGGAAATTTCATTTTTTAAAAATATGTATGATTGTATCAGAATGGTATTCATAAATTTTTGTGATTGTGGTGAGGTTTATTGATTTTTATTTTATAATTTCTTGTACTGAAGGTTAAAGTTTAGAGTAGAAATTGGTTACCAGGCATCGTCTGCTCGCGAAATCTTTTCAACTCGGCATTACTTTAACTTTTACACTTCAAACATAATTTTTTATTCCCTCTTCATTAATGCCACATAAGGAAATACTGCACTTTTTACATTGTCATGGAACTTTTATCGGAAATGTTATCAGCACCAAATCTCGTTTTTTTACAACGGCTTCATCATTAAAGCATTTTCCCGCCAAAAAAAATATTGGAACGTTTAAAAGAAAATTGTTCATATTTTGGGTTAGGATGACCTTGATAGTTCAAATTGTGTAATTTTTTGCAATGTTATTTTTCCAAAAAATGTTCTTCTTTTTCTAACATTTTTTTAAATGATGTAATGGTCCGGTACCTTCATAGCACAACCATCTAACAAAGGATGATGCCTAATATTTAGTCTAGGTAAGCAGCGGTAACAGCGTATAATTACGAAATAAGTTACGGCAGCATCGCCGACTCCCCACTCTGGTCAGTAGTAAATCGATGTTGTATGCGAATAGTTCTGTATATTTATATGTAGGCTGTCGTAACTTATATCGTAATTACCGCTGTTTGCCCAGATTAGTAATATTTACTCAGATGAATGCCCGTTTTCACAGGTTTCCCTGCACCCTACCTCAAATTTATTAGAACCGTTTCCGCTCTCTAGTGATGATATATAAAGCACATGTTCACTTGCGAAATCGAGATTATAATTTTTCCACCACCAAAACTTTACTCAACACTATTCCTATTTTTTCATATAGTTTTAATGATTTTGTCTCTATTTCATTTCAGGTCGTGGCCGAAGTAACCCACGCAACCAAAAGAAGGCGGCCCCCACTGCAGAAGAATTAGACGCGGAGTTGGATGCCTATAGTAAAGAGATGAAATAGTAGCATTATGAATTTCACCCTGTTCTTGAATAAGTTCTAATATAAGTTTATGTGCAGATTAATAAAAGTCAATAAAAATGATTATTATTACTACAACTAACTTACACTATCATCTGAAAGGGATAGTTCGTCGCTATTGATATTTATAATCGTATGACCTGCTCGAGATCATGCAGTAATTACAATGCAATATCGACGTGCTTGCTCTCGTGTATAAAGTTTATTTCAACTCGAGTGTGTTGTTTTTATTTTCATTTTTCTTTTTAATAGTTAATAGTAAGCTATGTCGGTCAATCAGTCTCAGATTAACGTCGACCTGTCTTGTTTAGATTTTAAGAGTGTTTTGTTTAAACGTGTTCATGCCCTTGATGTGTGTGCTTAACGGCAATTTTGTAACGAGTTTGAAAGTTTCCCCACATATCTGCATATAATCTTAAAACGTTTATGGATTACTGTAATGTATAATGATGATAATATTTTGTAAATGATTAGTAAAAGGATTGTTGCGTCGCTGATCTTCTTACTAGTCGTATCTTATTTTAATTTGACTCAGTTCATTTCGATTTACTAGATAAGAACTTTACGTATACTGTTGTTTCGGACAATAGCTGTTTGCGAGCTGCGGTTTGTCAAATGAGAAAAAAGCGACTTTTCACGTGAACAAGAACAAGAGAGATACGATACAAGCAAGAAAAAAAGTTTAATATGATAATCATTATTTAGTTGTGTAAACGAAATAAAATAATTTTTTATTATCATTGTGATTTCTTGTGTGTTTTCCACGAACCTGATTAAAACATAATTAGGATCTTATATGTAGTCTTTTCATTTTTCCATATTGAAATTGAGTCAATTAGCATATTTTTAAATCTTATCTATTAATTATTACTTAAATTACAGGTTGCTCTTATCAGACTTCCTGTTCAAAACGAGTTTTATAACAGATACGAAGAACTTGAATTATAGATAGAAAAAATCGTTTAGGAAGAATAGAGAATTATCGTGTTAATAAACTTACTGTTACTAACGAAACGAATAACCGCTTTAGAGTACCTGGTGAATCATCTTTAAGATCTGTTTCCAAAGATGATTGGTACACTGAAATGATAAAAAGTAAATGTAAGTTATTTCGATTTTATAGCATCTAATAATCTGTGAAAGGTAAGAAATATGTTAAACAAATTTTCTTTAATTTTGGTAAGTACGCATTTTTAATTCGAGTATTTAACATTGTAAAAAATACTGAATGTGGTTAAAAAAAATAATTTTTTAATCCAAAGAAGGTTTAGATGATGTCCAGCGCTTTGGTGGTCTACATGCTTTTTTCCCTTTTTCCCAATATGTACAGTATGTACATAACTTTTAGAAACCAGGTGCTTCTATAGCTTATTCCACGTAGAATCCTAAGAATGCTCATGTCAATTTCGATGTAGCCATTTCTTTTAATATCGTGAATAGTGCCTTTGGAGACTCCAAATCTATTACGTAATCTCCTTATGGATCATTCTTCCCCAAGTAATGTAATTATTTGCCTTTTTTAGAAGCATTTAACCTTCCTATACTCACGCATACGGTCTGTGAGACCGACTTATATAGTATAGTATACGTCTTTCATTTTGACGTGAGTATAGGAAGGTTAAATGTAGTACAACAATGACATATATCAATAATGATTTAAAAATGAAATAATATTAGACAAGGCAAGGCCAGATTTAAACTACATTATCCCGATTTTCTGTTGCCGGAATAGTACATAACCTAATTAACCTATGACATTTCTGCGAAAATCGCAAAAAAGTTGAAATATTTGAACTTCATCCCGAATTTTGTGACGGTCATTTTTATTCGCAAATAGTTCTAATATGTATTCATGTTAAGGTCCGAAATACGGTTGTGCCAAACTAAAATTATGAATAAAATTGGGAGCATGTCACTTTTTTCTTGACGAGGCTGTATATACAATTGATATTTTAGGACTGGTTTGTTCTTTTTACGTCATCCTTTCCTATTGTATCGTTCTATTGTTTCAAATTATAGTACCATGTGTTACGTGTCCTTTTTCATTTTAACGAAAGCAATTTCCAATAAATAATAGATGTGATTTTCAAAACGAAATTCATGACAAACGTCTATTTTAGTAGAAAAAAGAACACACCTATTATTTTGACATTGACGTTTTGTATTTCTTAAACGTCATTCTCATATATGTATGTCTCCAATTTAAATTTTTAAAACCACCGAAGACTAAATCGGGGGCTTTTTGCGTCTTCACATTTAAAATTTCATCGCATCGCATCGCAAGGAAAGGCGTCCACGATGAATACCACATCGATCGCCGACTCGTACCGGTACGAAATTATCGAAATTCATTCCGATTAACGCCCCATTTTTCCACTCTCCGGGCGTTTTTGCGTTTCAATAAATAATGCTGACTTGGGGATTTTCTTCGTTTGATCGCGATCTCGAGAATGGCAACGGTAGACACATGCGTGATTTGACAGTGGTATAATCCGACGTATAAGCACAGTATTATTATTTATTTTTCGTTCTCGGATAACTTTTTTGTGATGGAATTATTTCGCACTGACGATTTCTATATTTTCGTTAAAGACGGTTTCTCGCTATGGTGGGACCGTCACACCGGTTCGTTCATACCCAAATCAGGTAAGTTCATCGTTATGGTCGTGTAAATAACCATCCAAAGAGCCTCCCCCTTTTGTAGATTGGGATCTGACAGACGCGGATGACCCCGTCTGCTTGGGAATATGCCATGGGATAATTGGAATGGTCGAACACCCGTCGGTGTTCGATACAAGGCTTTTAATAATCAAGGAATCGGTTTGTGTAGGACGCCTCCACGGACAGAATGAGGTGTATAAAATCAAGTCGATCGCTTTCCTCAAATTGGATGGCAATTGCGATTTCACCTTACAAACTTGTCCCAAACATAAAGCGCATACGCATGGAAAGCGTGGGCAACAGAACCCCATATTTGACATACAAAGGACGGTGTCCCTTTCCAAAACCTTAGGGACATTGAAGTCAGCTGGAAACGTAATTAAGACGACTACGCAGCAAGCTGCGGCTATGGCTACTGGTGCGCCGCTACGGAGGGATTACAAAGATAAGGAGAAGTTCGAAAAATCGATTGTGGAGGAATTCCATAAAATATTCACCGATACCAGCTCATTTTATTACTCCTACACCTGCGATATCACCAGTTCGTTGCAGCGCTTATGTAATTTGGAGAAGAAAGGTGTTATCAACCAGGGTGGATTGTGGAGGACTGTCAATGATAAGTTCTTTTGGAACAAACATATGCTCAAATCACTTATAGAATCGAATGTGAGTTCTCTTATTAGGATTATTATAGACTTAGAGGATCGCTTAATATTTGCTGAAACTCTTACTCCAGAAGACTATCACATGAGTATTTGGGTTTGGGATACGTAATGTGCTACCCCCAATATGGAAAATACCACCAAGAGGGCTAGGAACGGTGGAGTATACTTATGTATATAGGATTCTCAACTTTGCTCCCAATGGTGGAAAAGGTTGAGATTAAGGAGAAAGAGGAGAAGGTAATTACAGGAAGTACAGTGTAATCAGGGTACTCATGTGATTGTCTTCCAAGATTGGGAGTTTGTACTTCAAGTAAAATCAAGCAGAGAAGAAAATTCAATTTCTCACCCTCCCTTATGAACTTTTAGAATCCCCTATGTGATCCGTGGATTTTACCGATAATTCAAGGATATATCCAAATCGAAGATTGCAAAGTCGATATCGATAACGACCTTAGAGATATCAAAGGTAGTCCTAAGTACGAAGTGTTCAAGTTGTGTATTTTATCGAGACGTAGTCGATTTAGGGCCGGTACAAGGTAATTCAAAATGTATAATTAGTGTTGGTTTTTTTAAAAATAGCTTCGATTCCAGATACAAGCGCAGAGGTGTCGATGAGGACGGAGAATGCGCGAACTACGTTGAAACGGAACAGATAATTCAATATCATCACCACGAAGTGTCGTTCGTTCAAGTTAGGGGATCGGTACCGGTGTACTGGTCGCAACCAGGATATAAATATCGACCACCACCAAGAATCGATAAAGGTAGTTAGTAGTTTTTCGTGAAAATTTCAGGAAGACAATCTATTCTGTATCCTTTTTATTAGCTGATGCCGAAACGAAAGTGGCTTTCGAGAAACACTTCAGTAAAGAGATCAAGACCTACGGTCCCATCTGTATTATCAACCTGATCGATCAATCGGGAAGGAGAAAGTCGTCTGGGACGCCTATTCACATCACATCTTCCAATTTAACAGCCCTCATATAACGTACGTCACATTTGACTTCCACGAATACTGGTAGGTCAAATCGAACATTTTTTTCCTTACTAAATTCTCGATGGATCTTTTTAAAACCAACTTCATAGTTATTGCCGATTTCTTTTTAACAAAGTTCTCTGTATTTTTTTAAATACTTTAAAGCCGAGGTATGCACTTCGAAAACGTTTCGATCCTCATAAGCAGCATTGCCGAGATCATCAAGGAAATGAACTATTGTTGGAGAGATCGACAGGGACATATTTGCTCGCAGGTAATACCATCTTCTTCGAATTTGGATTTTAAACCTAAAATACGTCTCTTCTTTACGTTTAACGATTTAGATCGGAGTATTTCGTACCAATTGCATCGATTGTTTGGATCGAACGAACGTAGTGCAGGTAAGAATTAAACCGGAAACAATTTATTTGAGTGTCGTAGTTTTAAACCGGGACATTTTCAGACAGCTTTGGGAAAAGCGGTGATGGAGATACAGTTTTGCAAATTAGGTCTCATTTCACCGGAGGGAGTCATCCCCGATTCGATCAAGCACACTTTCCAGTTACTTTGGGCCAATAACGGGGATATTATCAGTAAACAATATGCGGGAACTAACGCACTTAAGGTATGTATTGTAGTGTATTATTATAAGGGAAAAGTTTATTAATGACAAAAAGACTCGATGAAATGAATTTTTTTGGTCTAGGAATTCCGTCTTTATATTATTTACTTAACTTGTATGATAGTTTTCTACCGCAATTAGGTCAATTAAACAAGAGTGATTCATCAGTAATAATATAATTAGAAAAATGTCATAATAGTCATTATAAATCATATAAGATGAGTATAATTAAAGGTCACAAAATATATGACTATATACATTTAATTACTTACTTAAGGAAAAGAAAAGTATCTAGTTTGTTAAATATTGGGAAATGTAAAGTAATGTAAAGTGTAAAAATATATGTAAATAGGGGAAATCCTGTGTTTAAACCGCTAATGTGGTTGTACCCGAGCGAGCAAGTAGAGTAGGCGCCCAAATTTCGTAACTGCTAGACCGCTTTTCGGCAAGCTACTATACATTCGTAAATTTAATTAAATTTCGGCCCCAATTGGGCCAAATTGAAAAGCCTCGAGGTCTCTCATAATCTTTTACGTCTTGAAAATAAAACATCCTGATTCCTTTTACCCTGTTTTTCTCTGTTTTTTAGGGCGATTATACAAGGACAGGTGAACGCAAGTTTAGTGGCATTATGAAAGATGGGATGAACTCGGCAAATAGGTAATACTACGAAAAGAAAATTATTCCAACTGTTCTTTTTTTTGTTTTCGTATTTCTCCGTTCATTCGGCTACTCGCAATTTTTTTATTTTTATTTTTTTACTTTACTGAAGAAAGTTCTGTGGTAGTAAGCGTTCCCTTATCGTCATTGTAGATACTACATCAGTCACTTCGCTGATTCCCTACGCCAGTGTTGCCTCGATCTGATTCACGGTAATCTGATAACCGAATCAGATGCGCAGGACACCTGGTCGCACTTCTGTACGGTCGGTAATATCGTCAACGAATTGGTACCGATCGGGCAACCGGCCTATCTGCCGCAGGTGGCGCTCGCGCAGGAATTCGAGCTCGCCAACGCGCTCTATTACATGTGTAGGTCAGTCGATAAGGTCAGACACCAGAGAAAAATCAAGTTGTATCACATTTGAGTTTTGATTTTGTGTTAAAAACGAGGAACGGGGCAGTATCCTATAATCGCTTTCGAGTTCACCAATGATATATACTAATTTAACCACAGTAGTAACCGTTTTTGTTATAAGTTCGGGTGAACGACGATTACTATATTAACATTGGATGTTTAATGCGTGTGTGTAACGGGTAGCTTTCGCTTGTTAATTTTGGAATAAATTTTGTTGCGTATTTTGTTGTTGTTGTTGTTTTGGCTTTACATTAAGAAATTTTGTGAGGCCTAAGGCGATAATTTGTTTGCCTATTTTGTTTTCTTCCAGATACTATCTGAGTCGATTTAAGGATTCGGCCAGACAAGGAACTATAGATCTGATGTTAGGTAAGTGTTTCCCAAAACTTGGTTGGAACGATTGTTTAAGCCAGTTGATGATAACGGTAACGTTTCAGCTTTAATGCTGCAATTTCCCCGTTCTAAATTCGATAGGAACGGCTTGTAATGACCTTGAACAGATTGAAACTGACCCTACTCTGAGTGTAATGGGGGTGGTGATTAACTACAGTAAACTCTATCTTGAACATATCAAGGAGCAGATCGTCAATTTATTACGTGGATAACACCTTACGTTCCGCGAATAGACTCGGCTGTTGCGGTTCACGATGATCTTGATATTTTAAGGTTAATCGTTAGCTTGGGCAAACAGCGGTACAATTACGAAATAAGTTATGATGGCATAGCCGACTCCCCACTCTACTCAGTGCGCTGTGTGCTGGTAGTTCTGTTTATATATAGGCTGTCGTAACTTATTTCATAATTACCGCTGTTTGCCCAGACTACTAATCGTAGATCGAAGCACAATTCATCTCCGACTTGAGGTATTGATAACTGATAAAATTTTGAGAGGCTCTGATTTTAATAAAATTTATTAGGTAGTTGATCACATTACCATTACATCAGTTCCCGCCTAAAAATTTCCGCGTTCTAACCGACCGCGTTCGACCGAGACAGTTTCCGAACTTTAAATATATTTTTAAGAATCGGAATAAGCACTTTTAAAGAAGACTTTGAACATTTCGTTCTATAGTTTTAGTGGGTTAGAACAAAATTTGCCCTGAATTCGGAAGCGGAGAAGGAAATTACAATTGAATAATGAACATATTTGATACGGAAGTTTTTATCTTCTAAATAAACCTTAAACATTATCTGAGGATCTGGGCAAATTAGAACTTTATTCGTTTAAAAACTGAGAATAAAAAGGATTAAGATAAAAAATTCCATTCAGCGTGGCAATTGTTTTTGACAACTGACAGATGTCAAACGCCAATTGTTTTCCATAGTAGATATTAAAAAAGGGAAAAACAAAAAAGAGTTTAATTCAGGACTGGCAATCAATTGACAGATGTAACATGTCAATTGTATCTGACAAGTGTGTCTTACTTCAATTGTTTTCAACAATTGACGTGAAAAGGAGTAAGCTTTATTCAGTACTGGTAGTCGGTAGCAAACCGTTTATTGTTTTTACAAATTGCAGATGTTGTACGGTACGGCCATTGCCTCAAAATAGCCTTACGGGAGTAACCTCCGATTTTGTAGTCAACAGATGGCACAACAATCGAAATATGAAACGTTTGAAACAGGTTTTCCTAAAAAAAAATACTGTTTTCTGATAGTGGTGTCATCTATTGATAATGAAAATAACATAAATAAAAAGGAAATTTTGTTGTCAAAAGATGGTAGCAGATGTCACTGACATAAAAACGAACGGTTGATTTCGCATTACACAATTGTACCATCAGTTGCTTTTAACAATTGACAAATGACAGATTGACAAAAAGAATCAAGAAAGAAGCTTTATTTAGTGCTGATAATCGATTGTTAGGTGCTAACTATTTCCAATAACTGACATAAAAGCGAACGTCTCATTCATCATTAACAATTATTAGCGGACTCTTAATTATTGTTTGACAATTGACAGTGCCAAATGTCAGTTGTTTTCCATAACGGACATTGTAAAAGAAAGATCAAAAGATAGTTTCATTTAGCACTGGCAATGTGTGATAATCAAGCTTCGATTATTTTTGACAACTGACATATGTCATATGTGAATTGTATTTGACAACTGACAGATGTCAAATGTCAATCGTTTTTGATATTTCACATAGAATAGTAAGTATACTCCTCAGTCATTCTGGAACCCTTATAATGCTTACTAATTTGGTGATTCTTCTTCGTTTTTCGATGATGTCCCTGCATTCTCCTTTTACTTCCACTTAAATTTAGAATTTCTTCTTATGAATAGAAATAAACGAATTTTATAACTTTGTATATATCACTTTATTTAAATAGCAGAGTGACTGCAGTTTGAACCGAGAACGGTCATTTTCAAACTGTCAAATACAAAGTTATAAAATTCGTTTATTTCTATTCATAATGAAGTACCACAAAGTAGCGGCTGAAATTATTAATTTCTTCTTCTGTTTTCTTCGGACTTCTACTTAAATTTAAGCAATTATTTACCTCCGATTTATCAATAATAACACGTCAGCGGTGTTCGTAATTACCGTTGATGAAGTAGAAGTCAAGAAAAATGCAAAGAGAGCACCGAGAAATGAAGAGGAATCACCCAGTAGCAAGCATTGTGATGGTCCCAGGAGTATATTTTAAAAGCACTGTTCTCTGTTCATTCAACAGAAATAGTTAAGCCACTCCCTACCAAAGCGCGCAATATTTGAATAAAACGTTTCTATTGGTCGTATATTCATTTATCAGAAACAGTCTTTGATGAATAACGCTACATATCTGTATAATTATTTTACTTTCCCGATTAAAACAGTTTCAGTAATGAATTAAATATGTACTTTTTAGAAAAATAATATTTACTGTGACAATTTGTATATTCTTAATAGTAATTTTTGTTATAATATTTCAAATTTGGTGCGCTTTTATTGATTTGTGACATGTTAAACTGTCTGTTGCGTTCATTGGTATACATTTATGAGGAGTGGTTTAACTATATCTGTTGGATAAACAGAGTATGCAAAGAAGGAACATTACAAAAAGAAATAAAGAAAGGCATTACGATGACTTGAGTTTTTGTGGAATAATTTCGATGGGTTAAAACGAAATCTGCTCCGAATTGTGATGGCATAAACGTGCTATTTTCTGGCGCAGAAAATCATACATTCTAAATTCGATTGGGGTCGTTGTTCGTGATCCCTTATTTCTGTAATGTTATCCCCGAATCTAAATCTAAAACTATCGACAAATCATATCATTTCAGGCAACAACGTCTCAGCCGATCTCTTCGCCGAAAGCAAAACCGCTCCTTTCGACGAAGACAGCGGAGCGACGGCGGAAAGGGTGAAATGGTTAATCGAAGACTGCAAGAAGATGTTAATTAACAATCCGGAATTGGTCCTCGGATCGTGGGGTTTGATCAACGCCGATCCTTCGACGGGGATCCCAGCGAAACGGAAATGGATACCATCCTGATTTTAACTAGGGATTCGTATTTCGTCGCCGATTACGATGATCAGGTCGATAAGGTCACCAAATACCAGAAAGTTTCGTTAACGGACATCACCCTGTTGGAGAGCGGCGTTCCGGAAAGCGTCGCTTCGTTGTTCAAATCGTCACGCAGTCACTATTGCATCAGGATCAATTATAAGGTGAATAACGTCGGCGGATATTATCACATGTTTCGATCGACCAACTTGCGATTCTTCAATAATATGACGGTGGTGATAAAGAGCGAAGAGGAGGAAATCGGTAAGTCGATGTCGTCAGTTTGGAGAGAGGGAAAGGGGGATTCGGTTCAACGTTTTCTTTATTTTCTAACGCTTTTAAACGAAATGTGGGAACTTTAGTAGATATATAAAACGGATTCTAGATCGGAAATGACGTCATCAGCTCCGTTATGTTCTGCGATGGAATACAAAAGCGGATGTAACGTCAGGTATCAGAGGATAGGTATCCGATAGATGGCGATGAAAGCAGTATGATATTAGCAACGTGTAACTAGAGAAAGAAAAATAATAACGTTATCACGTTTATGTGTAATTTTTGTTTGAAGTTTACACATTAGAAGTTGACGTTTATACTCGTTACTCATTCCCTTTCATGCTTTTCATAATTGAGTTTGACATTTTTGTTTACAGTTGACACAGTAACACTTGACTTTGACATTTTACCGCGGGATCTGACGTTTATGTTCGACTTTGATACAATGACAGTTCTGGTTTTGCCATTTTTGTTACAAGTTCATACCTCAATATTCAACGGTGGTATTTTATCGTCATATTTGACGCTTGCACTTAATTTTGACATTTATTCATTTTTTGTTTCACGTTTGGTCTAAAACTCGCTTCGTATATCTACTAACCTCGGATGCACTTTAAGGATTACCAATCAGTTGGGAAATCGGGGAAAAGTGTCAATAACCCCGTTTTATTACCGCTGTTTCAATTTTCCATTCGACAGAATCTTTAAAATCCATTTGCGAAGCCTTCATCGTCGCGTTAGACATCGCTCACGCCCCGCCCGTTAGATACAATCAAGGTCACAGGCTGGACAAGCGAAAATCGAAAGTGCTGAGCGACGCTAAGAATACCAGCATGTACTTGGACATCGTGGGACTCCCCCAGCTGACCAGGAACGTTTCCGAAACGCAACTTTTAGCCTTAAAGACTGCAGGTATCTATCTTACCTTTGACTTTTTTATTCCTTCCGAGGCGGGGAGGACGGTTATCGGTGAATCTTTTATTTATTTTTTAATTCCGATTTAGGTAAGAAAAAGAATCGGGTTAGATGGTATAGGCTGTGAACTAAAATGGAAGCTTACGCATGATTTTTGGAACTGAGCTTCTGTGGTATAAATATTTTATATTTTCGTAGCACTTTTAATTGATCTTGTCTTTATCTTGGCTCAGAAATATTCTCAACACAAGATCACTTCTGAGTTTGCTGATGTGATCTTGTGTCGATCATTACTATACGAGATTGATATATGTGACAGAGCAGATATATATCAAAGTCGTATAGATCTATCGCCTTATTTCGATAAACGCGTCTCTTAATCGCTGTATATAGACTGTTTTTTTAGCGAACAAGACGCGCGTTTGTCGAACCTTCATCATTACCCACGTGAGATGACACAAGCCTGCACAGGCGCCCAGGCAAAACGATTGATCGTTTGCGCTATTTTTACAACGTAGATATAACGGTAGAATAGACGCCTTATTTTTAAAATTTTAACCCCCAACGCACTGAATTTCGACGCTTCATTGCGTCCTCTAAATCAGTGGTTCCCAAACTCGTTCTTGGAATAAACCCTCTTTTAGAAAGAATTTTGTTGTCGCTTTTAGTCTAACTTTACGGACAGTTTGTTAGTTGCGCCATCTATCACCGAGTAGCGACATTTCTTTGTTCTTTCTGCTTCATGGAAGTTTCCAGAGGGTGTTCTAGATGGCGCGATCTAGTACTGTTTCCTAAAGTCACTAGGGTATATCTATATACACTGAGATTTTTAATGATTGTCCTGATCCCACACTACTTTCCGCAGTTCTCCTATCAATATTTATTATTATTTATTTAATGTGATTATGCAACTTATCGTACACATCGCCTATGTAAAAGCTTTGATGTATCAATATCACTATTATAAAATCTGCAACTTTGAAGTATGTAACGGAATTCCCAACTTGTTCTACCTGTGCAAGCTTGCATCATCCCATACATTTTTAACAGATGGTTGATAGTATAAATCATCCGTTTTCAGTATCATTACCGCTTGATAAAAATATTTTCAGGTACCAAAGCCCTATCGAACGTGACCCAACAATTCTCGAAATTGAACAAATTCAGTCCGCGTTTCAAGAGCAAATCGAAACAAGCCACCTTCTCCATCGGCTTCTCCAAAACCAATAATTACTCGTCGAGCGACTCGGAGGAGGATTACGAGAACAACATCTTTCAACCCCACTCCTCGATCGAAAGTGGAACTTCCTTACAATTCGATTCCAACTCTAACAGCGTCGATATCGAACAGGGCGTCGAGATGACCGAAAATTCGAATTTCTCCGAGCCCCTGATACCCGAACGACCCGAATCCTTTCTCCCGAGCGTCGGAATAGTCATGGGCGCTTCGAACGAGAGCTCCAAGATCACCAAGAACATACTGGAAAAAAGGACAGCCTCAGCAGTAGCGAACACAGTTCGCAGGTGAACAATGTCCAATTATCAAGCATCATGGATAACGTGACCATCCAGAAGAACACGCCCGAAATCCAGATTTCCGAGGAGAAACAGCACGGCGTCGAGAGACGTCAGCCACCGACGAGTTTGAAATTGGACCGGAAACTGAGCCATTCTTCCGGGGAAGTCGAATTCGGCGAGGATAACGTCGAATCGGATTCGATTTTTATGTCGGGCGAAGCTAGGTTTGACAAACGATCGAATTCAGAGCAGGACGTCGTCTTGAACATATCGCAATCGCAAAGTGAATCGGCTTTGAAATCGAAACTTACCAATCTGACGAGTCCGGTGGCCACGGTGACCAAAGGCTTGGTGTCTCCGCTCAGCAAATTGGCGAAAGGCGTTCAGAATTTGGGCGCTAACTTGGATCCGAGGAAAATCACCGGAAACCGGCAGATAGGAGAGAGGGAAGTCGACGAACAACGGCGCATGGAAGAGAGATGGAAAAGTTGCAAGACGAAGCTTATCGCTTTGTAGATGAGATAGTTTAACTATTATTTCGAAGTTGGCACTTTTGAGAGTCCAATGTCGCCGACTTAGATTGGTAATTAGAAAAATTAAATCGATCAAAGCGTAGATAACACCAATAAATTTTAGGGAATAATATTTAGAAAACATGTAAATAAGAATTATTTTAGTAATATACAGGGTGCGGTGAAAATTTCCTTCGCTTTACAACCCACCGTTGAAACTAAGGAGGTAATTTTGTTGCACCCTATATATATTTTTTTACTTAATTTTATTTCTCTTCTTTTATATATATATATATATATATATATATAGGTTATTTATTTATTATTTATTCCAATCTATTATAAATGAACAAAATGTATTTAGTGAAATTTACTTCCGATTTTCATAGGCTTTTACGGCTGATGTTATTAATAACGATTTCTTTCGAGTTCTGGCTTACGCTAGCAGCCGAAAAAATTTATTTATTGTTAATGTAGGAAATTAGGCAGAGAAAAAAAAGAAACAGAAGCATAAGATGAGATATGCCTCTAGCGGAGATTTTTAGAGATATACAGGGAAACTAACTAATCCGCCACATACTCGCTCATATATATATAACAGCACGCACATATTTATTATTAGTCTGTGCAAAAAGTGGTAATTACGAAATAAGTCACGACAACTTACATATATATATATATATAGAATAATCGTACATACATGGGGAATCGGCGATGCTTTCGCAACTTATTTCGTAATTGTGCGCTGTTTGCCTAGGCTATTTATTATTCACCTTAACCAAATAGTATCTAACAGTAACATATTAGAAATTCTATCTTCAGATGTGGATCAATCAGACATTTGAAAAAGGTATTGACATTTAACAATTAACATTTGTCAAATTTGCGGAAACAGTTGGTAGTTGGCTGTCAATTGTTGGTGTTAAACAAAGTTTGATATTCATTATTTGATGAATCTGCTGTGGTGATTGTTGAAATGTTTTCTTTTTTATGTTAGTTATCGAAAACAATTGATATTTGATTATGTCATTTATGAAGAAGAATAACTGCGAATTGCCAAAAACAATCGACGATTTGGAACCGATTGTCAGAAGTGACTGAAGCTATTTTTATTTTTTCGTCACTCTGCCATTTGTCAGTCGAATCCAATTGGCGGTTAGCTAGCACCAGTTGCTAATGATGAACGACAACTTTTTTGTTTTTCTTTGTTTAATGTTCATTAGTAAAAACAATTGACCTACGATATCTGTTAGTTGTCAAAAACATTCGAAAATTTGCTGCCGATTGTTAATGTTGAACAATTTTTTATTTCAATTAATGAAAACATTTTTCATTAAATATCAAATATTTACAATTACCACATTTGGCCTTTTTTACAAATTGTCAATGTCAAATCAAGCGTTCCGCTTATTTTTTTAATGTCAATTATCACAAACAATTGGCATTTGATGTCATTTATCAAGAACAATCAAAGGTAAAGGGACAGTTGACATTTGTCACTTGTCAAAAACAACTGAGGGTTTGCTATCGATTGTTGATGCCGAACGCAGCTTTTAACTTTTTTATGAATTTAATTACATTTTGAACATTTTGTTCACTATCTATAGCTGGCTTTTATAATTAATTTTGTAGCGAAAATATATAGGTAGAGGCATCCAAGATTAAGGGGATCGTAAAAACGAGGGAAGCCCATCCTATCTAATTGGTCGTACAATTTAGATAAGTCGGCCCTTCGCTAGTTCATGTTAGCTGTTAAGTAGTAAAAATTTTTATAAATCATTAATTGTTCCTATTGTTAACGCGAATTTCTTGTTCTCGTCTTTTGTATATTACGATTTACTACAATGAGATCACGATTAAAAGTTTATCCTTGCTATTTATACTGTATAACTCGTATACGTTAAGAATGCAATTTAAGGATAGATAGGCTTATAAAATCCTCGAATCTGATTGGCTAATTAAACGATGACGCTCAAATTACACAAAGCGCACCATATCTGACATATGTCACTTTGTCTAACATAACCTCACTTATCCGATAGGAATTTGTCCCATTTTGATCGTGTCTCACTTCAAGGGGGCCACCTACTGCATTCTTAACGTGAACTCTGTAGAATTATTACGATTTCTAACGAAGAGCATCAATTGATGTTTACGCTTTCTTTTTCTTCCCCACAACGCTTCCGAGGAGGCGAAAACTTTTTCGGATTCCAGTTTAGCGAAGGATAATCGCTTGGATCGATAGTTTGGAATTTTTGAACAACGCCACGACTCGCAAATTTCTTTTCCATTTTGACGATAAAAATCATTAAATAAGCTTGAAATGATTTTTATCCTTAAATAATTCTAACGGCACCTTTTCACTGCGGCTCGTCACTTCGAAACTATCCAGAATCGAATCGAGATCGTACGTAGAGTTTGTACATATGCGATTATGTAAAAAAAAAACATCGGTAAACTCCTCACCATATAAATATTATTTAATCCATTAGTTCCCGCGGTCCTCATTTTAGTACGGTAAACTGTACCCAGATGTGGTACAAATGGGTTAATTGGATTCGGTGACACGTGTTTCGCTAGCTCATATACGTCATCTGGCGTTCGTTACAACCAATTTTATAAATTCCTCGACTGTTCCAAGTTTGTTTCGTGTTTCGGGTTTCCCAATAAATCCTGTGCGATGAGGAGTTTTTAACGATGTAATATACTCTTACTCTTAAATATTTAAATCTAAGCAATTATAAAGGGGAGATTAGTCGAGGATTAGTTACCTTGTGTGAGCTTTCATCCATTCGACTATATAGTTACCATTTCAATTTGTGCACGCACATTTCGTAGTATTATCGTTATTGTTACTACTGGTCTGGGCAACTAGCGGTAATTACGAAATAAGTTACGACAGCCGACACATACACAGAACTACTCGCATACAACATCGATTTAGTACTGACGCAGAGTGGGGAGTCGGCGATGCTGCCGTAACTTATTTCGTAATTGTACGGTGTTCGCCCAAACTAGTTACTACTACTATGTATTACTAATTAAAATCAAAAGAAAACAAACGAAACAAAAACGTCAAGCTTTAACTAGCCAAGTAACGTAAAAGGCACGACATAAGCTTTTTGTAGATGATACCAATGTGATAAATATTAGTTCGTATTTTGTAACTTATTGTATGTAGATTAAATACGACGATGCATGTTATATCTGAGATACGTAACGTTACGAAGTTGACGATTCTATAAAAATCTGTAATCGCTTCGAGTTTTTAATTCTATCGTATATATACGTATGTAATTTTATTAGACGATTAATAGTCGCTTTCGAAACCGAAAGAAGGTCAATTATGCAGTTGTAGAGAGGATTTTTTCCGTTAAGAGTAAACAAAACATATAAATTAAATTTATTTCTATCCCATTATAGGCAATAGACATCCCGCTTCGATTCAAACTTACATCTACTATATATACTAAAGAGTTTGTTCCGTGATAGTTGAAGTAAACTGGTATTTATGATTTCAAATAATGCGATCGATTTATTCAGCGATTGTAATTATTAGGTATGATGATGGTAGCAAATAAAGCGTAGTTACAATTAAATTTTGGGTCTTTTCTTCTTTCTCCTTCTTTAGTAAAAAAACATACGGATGATGCGACGGAAACGTGTCTCGTAAATATTGGTCGCAGATTAAAAAAATTGTTAGAAGTAGGTTTTGCACTTTGCTCTATTATACAGTCGTATCAAGAGCGTCGCCAGCTAATGGACGTGAGAGGGCGAAAGGGGGATCAAGATAATGGGTAAAGGTTGGGTGAGATGAATTGTAGATACAATAATATTCTAATAATAATAATTAGTTTGGGCAAACAGCGTTAATGACGAAATAAGTTACGACAATCTCCATATATAGTACACAGAACTACTCGCATACAACGTACTGACTAGAGTGGAGAGTCGACGATGCTGTCGTAACTTATTTCTTAATTGTACGTTGTTACCGCTGTTTGCCCAGGCTAAGAAAAATAGTCTTTATTGTCTATTCTAAGAATGAAATCCAATAACAGGACAAAATATACATTTAAAGAAAGCTGCAGTATTAGAATTACAACAATTACAAGTAATATGCTGCGTACTGTATATATATCAAGAGATAAATAAAAAACAAAGAAACAAAATTTACCAATGGCTATTTTCAATAACATAATATTAACTAAAAATTGAATAGAGAAATTGATATTCTCTTAGCAAACCCTAAATTAAATAATTTGCAATTTTATTTATTAACGCCATGAAAGTGCGGTACGCCGTACATATAAATTGGAAAAAATCAACTTTTCGGCGCTTAACGTGGATCAACGCCCTCTCGTCTCACTGCTATCCGAGTTGTCGTAGTATTATAATTACAATCAATAATAATAAAAATTTTTATTAACCTTCAGAAAAAAAGAACTGCTGTATAAGCAGGTATTCCTGAAGTAAAATCAAAATTTTTTTTAAATTACAAGATTCGTACAATGTATAAAGAATATAATACCCGTCACACAAATAATAATAATAATAATATAAAATCTAAAATATAAATGATCAAAGGCAAGTACAGAATGCCGATACACAAAGACTATATACTAATTAAAAAAGACTCATCAAATCAGCAGCCTCTTCAAATTTGACCTAAATGCAGTCCGTGTGGATGTATTTTTAGTCCTTACGGTAATTACAAATGCTACGTACTATATATATACATCGGAAACAAAATAACGAAGAAACAAGATTTAACAAATGTTATTTAAGAATAAAATGATGTAATGGCGTGGGGTCTGCCCCAAGTGACTCTTTGCACTGCGACCACGTTGATCTATTGTGCTTAGAATAAAATGATACTAAATAAAAATTTAAAAAGAAAAAAATCGACATTCCATTAGCAGACCCTAAATTAAACATAATCTGGAATTTATCCTATTAATTACATCGTGAAAGTGCGGTACGCCGTACATATAAAATGGGAAAAATCAATTTTTCAGCGCCTAACGTGGCTTACGCCCTCTGCATGTTGATTTCTGTAGGAGGAGGGAGAGGGCTCTAGATTTGTGGGATACAATCCCGAGAGATGGCAATTATGTTAATAATTATCATTACATGTATAGAACAAATTATTTCCACACACAATAGACGTTTTTCCTCATCCCCATTTAGTTTACTTAGTAAACGTGTATTTATACTAATTCCAAACCTAAATGTCATGCTTTATGGAGCGTGTCGAAACGTTTGAATGATTTGACACAAAAATTTAATTCAATAGCTCATACAATTTGGAATTTGGAATAGATCCTGCATCCCCATCCTTATTCTCCCTCTATATATATATATATATATATATATATATATACTTTCGTAGCGGTTTAGTTCCCTGTCATCCACTTTAAGTAATTTCAAACTTTCTATTGATAGAGCGTGCTTTTAGTCCAAAATAGGTCGGGTCACACTTGATTTTTCAGGCCTGTTGAACCGAAAATGAGCAATATGCTTCTTATATGGTGTTAAGATTAAAGGCTTAGTTTGTCCAATGTATTTTATGCCAAATTCCTGACAACCAATTTTGTAAATACCTGATTTTTTATTTATTTCATCCTTATCCTTGGCATTTCCTAAATGATTACCTATTTACCTAATGAATTAACTGATTTATATGCGACACGACATTGAGAAAAAAATTATATTGGGAAGGGTCTTAGTGCAATGATGGAATGGTAATTTAACGAATTTCTTGGCTGGGTTATCAAAAGTTTGGCTCGTAGATTCCCTAATCAAGGAAATTTTGTTTCCTAATTAAGTTATCAATCAATTTTGCTTCGAAACCATTGTATTCGGCTATGTTTCTTATGTATTTACGTTCTTTTTTGGTATCTTTCTGTTGTGAGGGGGAAAATTTAATAATCGATGTATTAGAAAATTAGGAGATGCGATTTTTTTGCTGAAAACTAAGGTTAAAATCTTCAGGTATATACCTATTGATAATTAACTGATACCGTCCTACGCCCCAGCTTTTTTGATTTAAAAATTAGCGCGGGATCTAAAGTCAATTTCTTTGTGGGCAAGCGACAACTCTTTTGATGAAGCGACCATAAACGCAAAGAAGAGGTAAAAAGTTTTCGTTGAACAGTTTAAAGGGGAGATGACAAGAGGGGGATTCGAAACAACGAGAGAGATGGCGAACATATTTACAGGTTGTAAGTAAGTTTCCTAACTTTCTGACATCAGACTCAGTATTTTTATGCGGTATCATTAACATATAACATCGAAATGCAAACCGATAATAATCATAATGATCTTTATTAATTAGAACAGATGTATGTAAGTAAATATAAATGTCTAATAAATCTTACCATTCATTTTTTACAATAAATTTCTTTTTTTTTTTGATCAGCTGCAAATACAAATGCAACAACGCGTTCGCGAGTGGGGTGAATGTCGATGGCACTCTGCGCGTTCCCCGACCAGGACGCCTATGTAACAGCACTTTCGTGTCATCCTAACGAAGTACGTCAACGCCAATTATTAAACGTACCCCTTATCGATTTAACACCCCTTTTTCCCCAATTCCGTGTTCCTTTTCTCATCATCTTATTGGGGGAACCGGAACGTAACCGGAAAATTGAAATTCCTCCGCAGATATCGAACGCGACTGACGTAACTGGACGACCAACCGGTTTACTTATGTACATACATAAACATGCACACATATCTCGCGTTTACGCGCGTAACGACGATGTTATTAATATTGCGATTACAATAAGCGGTCGGTCGTATTAATACCTGGAGATCAAAGCAAATATTAGTTATGCGGAGAGGTGCTTTAACGTACAACATATACATACATGTAAAATCCGCAATATTCCGTCCGATACAGGCAAATCGGCGCTAAACGAGACGGAGATAAATCGCCGCGAGTTGAAATTTTCTCGCCAGTAGGTCGCCGGTCTTTGCTTATTATAAAGTCGAGCGTTGTGGGTTTCCTTGTATTTTCTTTCGAGACAAGTCAGAAAAGAAAACAAAATACACACCGGCGATTTTCTTCATACGAAAGAGAAAAAGTGTAAGTAATGATGATTGGATTTTGTTGCTTTGATCAGGTGTGTCTTTTCGGGCGTGTTTGCATTTAAGCAGATCATCATGTTTTTGATCAGTTCTTTTCTATAAAATGCATGATGTGCGAGTGCAATTATTTTATTTCCGAAATAAATTGGAAGCACGTAATTACATCCGTTTTAAAAGATATAAATTCAAGGCCAATTGCCTTTAGATACTCGCGCTAATTGAATTTAGTTGTAATTGGCGCTTCATTTTTGTCGGTGCAAGTCGCTTGAAGGGTTGTTTCCTTTTTGAGTTCAGATTCCCAACGATAGGGAAAGACTGGCGTTCAATGAGAGGAAGAGTATTTAAAAGAAAATTTGATTGGTTGGGCTATGCTTGTATTGGTTAGTGTTAAATACACCAAAAAATCGTAAAGATAAGTGAATAGATTGAAAAACTATTCATCATTATAATAACGTAGGCTTCCACGGCTCAGGTTAGGGGCAAAACTGTTTTCGAGATCGGATCGTGCCACGATGAAAGAAACTTAATTCATAAAATCTGAATAACTCTAAAAAAACGACCTAATTAGGTACGTTAACTGGGCATCTACAAGGTAGCTGTGCAATAGCTTACTAAACAAGCACAAATTGCATATCCCAATAATTATGCTTCATGAATCGCGAACTGCAACCCCGATTATGGGCACACAATGCAGGTCGTGCTTACTTAGTAAGCTATTGCACAGCTACATTGTAGATGCCCAGTTAACGCACCTAATTTAATGAGATCGTTTTATAGAGAGTCCTCCAGATTTTATAAATAAATAATATAACAAATAATTTTTAAAAAATGTTTCTATATTATACTCATATTACTATTAGTGTAATAATAATAATAATAATTTATTTATTGTCCAATAGCCCAAGAGCCATTTACAGAGCAAAAACAACAAAACCAAACAAAATACAGTATAAAGTTTGCGATATGAATATGAATATGTAACCGGAACATGTTTAACAATTTTATTATCCATCGTTTTCCCATTTGTCATTTGATCTTTGGTAATGGTGTTATTAGATGTTGACCTGTTGGGTAATAAATCCCATTATTATTAATTTCATTATAGAATCCCTTTTTCTCGTAAATTTCGCCAAATTTTATATAACATCAACTTCTTTTACCAATATTTCTTTTTATTGTTCGACATCGCTGTAGGTTTTATTCGTATTTGTGTATCTTACATATTTCTACTGTTTCAGGAAATCTATAGGCTCTGATAAAAACAATAAACAGTTGTGAAACGTAGTGTAATCAATAGACCGCGGAAAGTTTAGGGAGGTTGATCCGCCACCAATTACGTCAGTGACGTACGTCTTAATTAACGTGCCTGCATACCGCATTGGTTGTCGTTGGAAATCACACGTTTCTATTGGTTTTCGTTCGAAATCGAACGGTTTCATTAATTTTCGTTCAAATTCAAACGTTTAGATTGATTGTCGTTTGAAATCAAGCGGTTTCATTGGTTGTTATCCAAATTCCAGCGCTTCCATTGGTTGTCGTTCAGAATTAAACGTTATGATTGGTTATCCTTGGAAATCAAGCGTTTTCTTTGCTGTCGCACTTTTTACCGGTTGCCGGTAAAACTCAAGCGCTGTGATTGGTCGGAGTTAGAAATCAAGTGTTTCTATTGGTTATCGTTGGAAATCAAGCGTTTTGTTTGTTATCATTAGAAATCAAGCACTTTTTCTTGCCGGTAAAAATCAAGCGCTGTGATTGGTTGGGGTTAGAAATCGAACGTTTTAATTGGTTGCCTTCAAGTACATACTTTTTATTGGTTGTCGTTCAAAATCATCCGCTGTGATTGACTATCCTTGCAAATCAAACGTTTTGCCTTTGTTTATCGTTAGAAGTCAAGCACTTTTTACTGGTTGCCGGCGAAAAGCGCTGTGATTAGTTGACGTTCATAATCAAGCGTTTTCATTCGTTGTCGTTCAATATCAAGCGCTTTGATTGGTTATGATTAGAAATCAAGCATTTTAATTGGTTTTCCTTGGAAATCAAGCATTTTAATTGGTTTTCATTGGAAATCAAGCGTTTTCGGTTGGTTGTCGTTAAAAATCTAATGCTTTGATGGGTTATGAACAGAAATCAAGCATTTTTTAACTAGTTTTCATCGGAAAATCAAGCATTTTCTATTGATTATCGTTCAAAATCAGGCGCTGTGATTGGTCATCGTTGGGAATCAAGCGCTTTGTTGGTTGTCGTTGGAAATTAAACGTTGGAAATCATGTGCTTTTATTGGTTATCGTTTAAAATCAAGCGCTTTCATTGGTTGTGGTTCAAAATCAAGGGCTGTGATCGGTTGGGATTAAAAATCAAGCGTTTTAATTGATTGACGTTGGAAATGAAGCACTTTTTATTGGTTGTCGTCCAAAATCAAGTGCTGTGATTGGTCATCGTTGGAAATCAAGCGCTTTGTTGATTGTCGTTGCAAATTAAACATTGGAAATCAAGCGTTTCTATTGGTTGTTGTTCAAAGTCAAGCGTTTTCATCGGTTCCCATTCAAAATCAAACGCATTGTTGGTCGTCGTTGGAAACCGAGGGTTGAAAATCAAGCGTTTTTATTTGTTGTCGTTCAAAATCAAGCGTTTTCATTGGTTGCCGTTCAAAATCAAACGCTTTGATTGGTTATGGTTATGAAGTCAAGCGTGTTAATTGGTTATCATTAGAAATCATCCACTTTTTATTGATTCTCGTCCAAAATCAAGCGCTTTGTTGGTTGTCGTTGGAAACTAAGTATTGAAGATCAAGCGTTTGTATTGGTTGTCCTTCAAAATCAAATGTTTTTATTGGTTACCGTTAAAAATCAAGCGCCTTGATTAGTTATAAATAGAAAACAAACATTTTTTAATTATTTTTCATCGGAAATCAAGCACTTTTGATTGATTGTCCTTCAAAATCAACCGTCGTGATTGGTTATTGTTGGGAATCAAAGGTTTTGTTGGTTATCGTTAGAACTCAACAATTCTTTTACTGGTTGCCTGTAAAAATCAAGCACTGTGATTAGTTGGGGTTGGAAATCCAGCGTTTTACCACAATCTTACCTCAATACTAAAATTGAAGTAAATTCAAAACATTTTGCTATTTATCATTTACATCAAATTACGTCTTAAACTCCATCGTTGCGTGCGTACATAATCGTAGCAACAGTTTCCACTAACGCTACGATGAAAATAGCAGATTTTAATCAAATCCCGTTTTACGTATCGTACCATCCTTATCGCGATCAAACTTTTATAAGGCGGAAATTTTGATCTAGCATCAGGAGCAGGCCGCATCCTCAATTCCCTCAATTCATTCATCCCACATGCGATACATCTCATCGGAATTTTCGACTTGAAAATCGTTTCACGTCGTGTCGCAATAAACCGGGTAAACGGGGGCGATTATATCGTAATTTAGAGATAACAACGCGCTCAATTTAGACGAGTCATTTTAATAATAGCATTTATGTCGACGTCGTAATCTAAAGGCGAAACTTCGCGACTTCGTTGGAACTTTTTCGTACTCCTTGCATATCCAGTCGGAAAACACGAATTGATTGTAAAAGATTCAATTCAGAATAAATTGCCAAGTATTGATATGATTCCAAATTTAATTATGTGTAATGCACACGAGAATCAAATGAATGCCCATTGATGTACTCAATGTCTTTAAGTGAGGTTCTGCGGCGAGAGTTAACTGAGAAAAAGTGAGACCCTTGAAATGGTCAGATAGACGCTTTTATCTTTCATTCTTTTCTTTCCTTGGTTCTTTCTCCTACACAGATACACACATACTCATCGCAGGAGCAACATTGAAATGCGCCGTATTTGCGTCTCCCGCCATCAGATGGGGCTCTTATTATTCGGACTCGAATTTACTTCAAATTCCAGTTCCACTTAGTTACCATCGGTTTCGAAATCAAATACTTTTCTTTATGGATTGCTTATTCAATTTTACCTTTTATTCAAATAAGCATGAAATGCGTAAAGAGCTTCGCTCTTGTCGGGTGTCCCACGACACCTTTCCTCTTTTTATGCAAAAATTTAGGTCACCCTACCTATGATACGCCCATGTTAAAGCAATGCGTTCATTGCTTGTATCGTAATCTAAAAATGGAATCAATTATATGAATATGAGAATAAATTCTGAGTTGATTCCGAATTTATTCGTTTTTACCTACCAGGTAATTGCGAAATTGTGCTGCGTCTTGCTCACTGTCGTCTTTGCACGTACTCTAACGTGATACATTAGAGGAGAACGACGGAAGTTGGAAGTCTTGTGATCCGCCTATATATATTTTTTTTTCGGTTTGGCACGTTCAGATTGGAACGTGTACTACATATTTGTTCGGTATTTCGTTTCCATCCATTTGTATTTTTCTTTTCGGTCGTTTCGTTGTGGTCGTGCCAAGTCGGCGACAATAAAAACCCGCGCTGGTAATTTACGTTTGCGATTCTCGTATGTGAGTAAATTTTTGGCGATAGATAGAGAATTAAATACGGTAAGGAATTCAATGAAAAAGTTTACGTTGAAACGGAATGGATTTTTTACGGTCGAATTAGTTGATTGATGTTTTCCAAATTCATCGAGGACTTGATTTGAATTGATGTGTTGATGAAATCATATTATCTGCTATTTATGTATTTATTTATTTTGTTTTCCCCAGAAATTAGTGCACAATATACAGTACAGTGTGTCTTGAGACGGGTACATATGGGTGCAAAATGCAAAAGCAAAAATGAAAAAAAAACCAAATAAAGTGCAACAACGAAATAAAATTGAGTGTCTAAATAAAGTAAAATGTCGGCAAATTATGTATAAATAAAATTTGAAAAATGAATGTGCGTGTGGGACAAAAGAAAATTAAATAAAATAACATTTTTCCCCCAGTATCTTGCTGCCCTGGTACAGCGTTAGAATTGAGTTGTTTTAACGTTCTTTGTTCCGTTTCCTCCATTGCTTCCAATCCTGTGCAAATCTCCTCTTTTCGTTAATAGTTTTTCCACTCTTTTCTCCTATTTCCTGTATTTGTTGGGACTTCTTCTGTTCTTGGATCTCTTTCCTTCATATACGGTCCTAGCCAATCTGTTCTCACTCATCCAACATACATGTCCAAACCATCCCGTTTGTTTCTTCTCAATAACTCCTATTATAGATTCCTGCTTTAGGTCGCTTCTTATTCCCTTATTTCGAATGTTATCAAATTTCGTTTTTTCCGCTTATTTTCCCAAGGTATTTCATTTCTGCGGTATTTATTATGCGATCGTGTCTTTTTTGGCTTGTCCACGTTTTGCTTGCGTATGTTACTGTAGGTACTGTGATTGCTTTGTATATCTGTAACTTTATCTTTTTATCTATTTCTTTCTTCCCCTGAATAGTTTTATTAATAGCAATTCGCTTTTCCTGCTTTATTGATTACTTCTGCATCAATCTTTCCGTCATTTGATACTATAGATCCTAGGACAAGAATTAGAAAGAGTAATAACACTCTTTCTAATTCTTTTACTTTATAAAGTATGCTTCTGCTCTTGTTATCCTCTGCTGCCGTCTCACTCACAATCATTACTTTACTCTTCTCAGCATTGACTTCCATTTTCATTCTATCCATTTCATCATTGTCTGCATTTTCTCAATAGTTGGAGGATCATCCTCTTTCTTTATGAAAACCCAACGGTTACTCGAAAAATTGATTCTCACCAGCAATTGGATTAAGAGAATGGTAGTTAAGTGGGAATCATTGCCCATTCGGTTTCTAAGATTTTTAGATTTCACAGAATTACCTTCTCGAAATTGGGAAACGACAGCAGTAACGTATTCTGCATATTTATTTACTCATATAGAATTTTTTTAATGAATTCGGATTCATTTAATGATTGTTCCTTTTGGTATAACATGGAATATAGATATGAGTCACATTTCAATCGTTACTGATTAATTTTGAAATTTCTTTTTATCTTCACAATCTGCAGATGTTTAAGCTATGTAATATTAAAACGATGTCCACCAGCATCAAATGGAATGAGGATTTTCCAACTGCAGCGAGTGAAATATAAGAACGCCCTTCAAGGTCAGGACTGTACCGACATGATCACAACCACTAGGTAATTGAGGTGCGCTGTGGAACTCTCATTTTGCCAGTGCAATTTTCTTTCGTAAATTTAGATATCTTTTTATCCGTTTTTATCCATTATCAGTACTACGTCGTCGGCGTATAGTAGTCCTTGAATATGGCATTGGGTTTCTATACCCTATTATTGTTCGTATTTTTTCAGTTCTGCTTCCTCTGTTCTTATTTATTTTATCCATCACTATATTAAACCAAAAAGGACTAAAAATGTCTCCCTACTTGGAAGATATTGGATTTTTCTCCATTTTGACCTCTTACCTCGCTGTATATACTTTTCACCATCTGTATTAATTCTTGAGGTACTTCAAGTTCCTTAAGACATTTCCAAATTATCATTTTATCTATTGAATCGAAAGCCGCTCTCAGATCCACAAAGGTTATGTGCAATTCCTCACCTGTCTCTGTTTTTCTTTCTATTATGTCCTTTAATATACATATATTATCCGTTGTTTGCCTTCCTCTTCTATATGCTGCTTGTTCTTCCTCCATTTTTCTTCTACGATTCGTCTTAGTCTCTGTTGAATGATCCTCGTATACATTTTAAAATTTATTCCTGATAGGTATATGGCGCTATAGTCTTTGCAATTTCTCTCATTTCCTTTCCTGTGAATTGGGGATTATCAAGTTTTGTTCCCATTCTTTAGGTTCCTCTTCTCGTATATATTTCACCATTCATCTCTGAATTTATATTATCAGTACCCCTTGTCTTTTTTGTTTTAATGTTTGTTGATGCTTCCTCTAGTTCTTCCATATCTGTAAGATTTATATGATTTTCGGGATTTAGTTTCCCAGTCTCCAGTTCTGCATATTCTTGATTTTCTCCTTCGTCCTTAAACTTTTGCTTATAATAGTTTTGCCGTATTACCATGTTTTTCTGTTGTAGTTTTCAGCTTCATCCATCAATCCTCGGTTTTGTTTTCTCTTATTTTCTCTGAAGGATTTGATTTTACCTAAGAAAATTATATTATTCGTTCTATACTCTAAATTTGATCCTCTCCCAAATTTTTCCATTCCTTCCTTTTTTGCTTGTCTTATCATTTTCTTTACATTATTCCTTTTCTCTTGGTCATTTACATTCTTAGTCTCTATACACTTTCTCCACGCCTCTTTCTTATCTCTTTATTCTACCATCTTGTTTTCCCTTTTGTCGAAATGATTCTCACTTTTCCACATATTTCTGTTGCCATCTTTATTAATATACTCTTGAATTCTCGTTCAATTTTCTAAATTCATTTTTCGTTTTAAAGTAGTAATTTTCTTTTCTGTTCTGATACTTTTCACCCCTCTGATATCCATTACATACGTATATTTATCTTCCATCCTCTGTTCCCAAAACGTATTCCCAACTTTGAGACTATTCGCCATGCAGAAGTTCAGCATTCTTTCTCCATTCCTGTTTAAAGTCTCTTCTCGATCATCCCTTCCGACTCATAAAAACTAATTTATTGCACGGCGAAATCGCGGCATTCCTACTTGTCTTCATTCATGCTTTGGTTCAGTTTTTAGTTGACTTGCTCCAATTTTCCAAAGATTCTCTCGTCATCAATTATGCCAATTTTATATAAAAATCCAAATATTTCCTTTCTATCTGGGGCATGTATGTACACATCAATATACTGTACACATCAATATACTGTACATATATATGTAATGACGTACTTTATTTTATTATCGAAATCCATAAACCAAGAGGACGACGATTCGTGCGAGGAAAAATTCATTATTGATGTTTACTCGCCGAACAAACAAACGAGTGAGGTTTAACGAGAATCACACAAAACTCACCGTTTTCTGTGTAATTCTCGTTAAATCTCTGTTTGTTCGTTCGTTGTACTCGATCATTGTGATACGTTCAAGTGCTAGCTTACGAGTGGATTTTATCGGCGCTTATTTGACATTTTCGACCTGACGAAATCCGATGCGATAAGAGAACATCGCCTCTCTACTTCCAAATTTACGATTCGTTTGTCTTTTATTGTTTGGCTTTTTCGTGGTAGGAATTAATAATATAAAAGCAGTAATCGTTGTCGAATCAAATTTTTTATTAATTTCTTCATAAGCCATTTAAACTTATCATTATAGAGTTGCTCACTAGCACCAACGAGCAAACTTCAGTATAACTGCGAGTCTCAATGAGATTTGTTGTGTCTGTACTACATGTCTGCCGTAACTACTATTTCGTGTAGTTCTACGTTTGTTTTCAAAACGTTGCCTACGTCGCGAAGAAGACCAATCTTGGACAAAGTTACAAAATTTATAGCAGAAATGCCCGAAATTCCACTGACTCTTGGCGCAAATTGAGCAACTCTACTTATCAGTTTTATAATTTCCATAATTTCAAGCTTCTTCCACACACAGAGCGTCCCTTCGTCGCCGAACATGACGGATAACTATGTACTGGGCATCGATATCGGGACGACATCCGTCAAAGTGATAGTCCTTAATACCAGAAACAATGAGATCGTGGCGAAGCAGAACAAGGACACCCAATCCAACGTGCCCAGCGACCAAGGCACCGACGGAAACAAGCAGGACGTACCGAAAATTATATCGGCACTAAACACGTGCGTTGCCAAACTACCGAAGGATCTGCTAAGACAGGTAATAAAAAAGTTTTTTTATGGTGCAAATCTGGTGAATTAATTAAAGGCACAATTCGAAAGTAATGCGTTACCCTTAGAATCAACAAACTTGGTCCATTCTTGTCAAAAGAACGAAGAATTTGGGCGCCCTCAATCAAAGTCATCACAAATTGGTGCGCGTTTCTCCTCTGAAATCTTTTCACGCTCTTCCTTTAAGTTTCCAAAATTTCCCGTTTTACCTTTGCTTATCTTTCCTTAGATTTCGCCTGTTTCGCTTCGATTTTGGAGAACAAGAAATGTCAGTCCTCTGAGTAATAATATGAAATCGAAAATTGCAACATCAAAATCTAGGCCATCTTTTTCTTCATATTTCCCAAAATTTCTTCACAATTCCCAACGATAAAAGTTCGAAATTGACGTAGTTATAGAAATTAGAGCACATTTTCCAACAGGACGAACTTCTTTTATAAATTTTTATCGTATTCATCATTCATATTTTTGCTGTCTTTCTTTAGGTCTTCTTCTGTTTTACTTCGATTTTGAGGAAGAAGAAAAAGTACCGGTTTTATGAGTAGTAAAATCTCAACTTCATGTATTTCCTGTTTTTCCGCTTTTTCTCTCTTTTTTAGGTTCCGTCTGTTTTACTGCGAGTTTGAAGAAGAAGAAGAGCTATCAGTTTTCTGCGCAGTCATTTTTTATTTCGATTTGGAAGAAGAAGAAGAAATGTCAGTCCTCTAAGTAATAACATGAAATCGAAAATTGCGACAGCAAAATCTAGGCAAATTTTTCCTTCATATTTCCCCAAATTTCTGCATAACTCCCATAAATGAAAGTTGAAGATCAGATCACATTTTCCAAAAGGACGAACTTCTGAAAACTTATCGCATTCTTCCTTCATGTTTCAAAATCTTCTCTTCTTCTTTTTTTAGGTTTAGTCTGTTTTATTTTGATTTTGAAGAAGAAGAAGAAATGCCGCTTTTCTGAGAAGTGAAATCCAAAATGTATGCATTGCTGTTGTCAGAATTGTTACAAATTGGTGTATATTTCACAAAGAGATGAACTTCTGAAATCATTCCATTCTTCCTTAAAATTTCGGAAAATTTCCCGTTTTTTCCTTTTCTTCCCTTTCTTTATGGTCCGCCTGTTTAACCTTGTTTTTGAAGATGAAGGAGAAGTGTCGGTTTTCTGAGTGGTAAAATCCCAAATTAACGCATCCTTATCGGCACAAATTCGTGCACATTTTCCAAAGCGACAAACTTCCGAAATCTATCCACATTCTTCCTTTAAGTTCCCAAAATTCCCCGTTTTTCCTTTTCTTCTTTTTCTTTAGATTTCGTCTGTCGACTTCGAATCTGAGGAAGAAGAACAAATGTCGGTTTTTTGAGGAGTAAAATCTAAAATTACACCCCAAATTAGCGCACATTTTCAAAGGGAACGAAGGTCTGAAATCTTACCACATCCTTTCTTCGAGTTCCCAAAATTTTCTCTTCTTCTTTTGAGCTTCCGAAATCTTCTATTCTTCCTTTTTTTCGTTCTTTCGGTTTCGCCTGTTTTACTTTGATTTTGTGGAAGAAAAAGAAGTGTCGGTTTTCTGAGTAGTAAAAGCCTAAATTAACACATTCCTGTCGTCAGAATCATCACACATTGGCGCACATTTTCCAAAGGATGAACTTCTGAAAACTTTTCGAGTTTCCGGAATCTTCTCTACTTCCTTCGATTTTCCGAAAACTTCTCTTGTTCTTCTTCTTCTCTTTCTTTAGGCTTCGGCCATTTTACTTCGATTTTGAAGAAGAAAAAGAAGAAATGTCGGTTTTCTGAGCAATAAAATCTAAATTTCACGCATTCCTGTCGTCAAAGATGTCACAAATCGGTGCACATTTTCCAAAAGGACGAACTTGTAAAATCTTATCGCAGTTTTCCTTCATATTTTCAAAAGTTTCTCTTCTTCTTTTTGTTCTCTTTCATTAGGTTTCGTCCGTTTCACTTCACGATTTTGTGGAAGGGGAAGAAGTGTCGGTTTTCTGAGCAGTAAAATCCAAAATTAACGCATGTTTGTCGTTAGAATCATCACAAATTGATGCACATTGGCTCAATGGAACGAACATTTGAAATCTTGCCATAGTCTTCCTTGAAGTTTCCGAAATCTCTTCTTGTTCCTTTCTTTCTCTGTCTCTCAGGTTTCGCCTGTTTTATTACGATTCTTTGAGCAATAAAATGAAATGGAAAATTAGAAGAACAAAATCTAGACCACTTTTCTGCTTTATATTTTCCAAAATCTCTTCACAACTTCCAAAAATAAAAGTTCAAAATCGACGAAGTTTTAGAAATTGATGTTCCTGAATCCTCCGTAATCCTTAAAATCAAGACGACCCCCTCCCTTTGTTTCTTCCACATACTATAAAGGCTTACTTTTGAAGTAGCACACCTGAAAGCTTAAAAATCATTCAATGTTCTTCAAATGCAATAAGAAAGGAATTGTGGCACAGCCCTTCCCAAAAAGAAGAAAGAAAGAAAACTGTAATTTTATTAAATTACTTAAAGTGACCTTTTTGCCTAAAATTTCCGAAATCGATTTTCGCCTCACGTATCTCCATAGTACCTCCAAAATTTAGCCAAATTTCCTTCAAAATTTCTAGAAATTTACTCCCTTCAAACGCAAAAAGTCCAAGATCCTATCGATTGGTTGACATCACGATCTCAAATCGAAAATTTCCAAAATTGTGGTATTTCGTTCAAAAAATTCCAAAATTGTCCAGAAGGTCAAATGTTGATAGAATATCAACTGCCTGACGATTGCGTTTAGAAACCTATTTTCTTATATAGTCCTTTTCAGTCTTTTTCCAGCCCCAATTTCATTGTCGATTTACCTCGGGAACGATCTAATCCTTCGTTCCTGTATATTTTGACTCGTTTTTTTTTATTATTATTAACTAACCGCGCGAATTAACTACGGCCTACATCTTAATTGTTTACAATAAATCAACCGAGGCTAAAAATATGAATTTAGAAGAGATCGAGCGGTAAACAAACCGCCTTCCTAGTCGGTGCGGGTAAAAATGAATTTTACGTCACGTAAATATTTCTGGATTCCTGGATTCTTGGATTGATGGTTTGGCGTATTTTGATACGTTCGAGTTCGAACGATTTTAATCGTCGCCCCTTTCCCGAACGCGAAGAGAAATATCGTTTTCGCACTTCAGAATTTCGCATTTACAAGGCGAAAACATATATGAAATCGTATAAACATTTTCGCGTTTATTTGCATATGTACGTATATCAGAAGCTGATCCACAAGGACGAAACGAGGTGTGCGTGTGGGTTTGTTTAAGAACGGCGAGGATTGAAAGCTGTTTCTTAATTGACGTTTTACAATATTTTTCTTTTAATTACCGTTCAATGTTTACACTTTATATTTTTTAGAGGTATTTTATTATTTTGCGAGCGGGGGAGGTGAGCATTTCAAAGAGAATTTCCCAAAATTAATAATTTTAACGACAAGTCCAAACAACAAAGGAATATATACATTCATACATATTTGTTTTGAGTGCCTACGACAGCATCGGTGATGTTGGCCGTAGTAAATTTATAAATGTCATTGATAAACGTAAAAATTATAAATAACACATACGTTTCCGATCCACGCCGAGATTATACAAGGTCCATTTTTAATTATTTCTATGCAACATATCCAGGGCTAAATTTAGATCACGTGTAGGATCGATATCGTTGACGTTCGCGGCTCGTATCAACTTGTCAAAAGTTCTTGGGCAAGCATGGGCACGGTTAAACAAATATTTGATGCAATAGCTCGTTTAGCAACAGAGGCAAATATTGAATTTCTCGCCCCCTAAAATTTGAAGGATAACGTCCGAGTTAGATGAAAGACATTAATATTGTGAACATCAAATCCATATTTTTAGTTTTTCGTTCTAATTGTCGTTTATAACTGTACTGCCAAACTTGACGCAGAACCCTCTTCAGTTGTGCCATTTGAATAGCAGAAGTTTCAGTTGAGTCTGAATCTTTATCACTAATTCATCACAAATCATTTCTATCTCATTGTCATATGCTCAGAAGTTAGCTAACGCCATTTTGAAAATACGAAAAGTGCGCGTTTGTTCGTATTAATTGAAAAATATTAGAGTTTTGGATATGTGCAATCTGTATTCGTAAAGTGCAATGTTTGTATTCTGGTACAGCCGTTTCAGATAGTTGTAATACTGTTGGCGCAAATAGAGGAACTCTGCTAATGAAGCTAGCCAAATATAGGTGCTGTCGTCGTATTTAAAACATGACTGCCGGCCATGCGCATACAAAATTTACCAAAAGATTTCGCTGCTATCTATTCTGTGAGCAAAGTCTGTGACAAAATTAGGAGGAGATGTTGTAGGAATGACAGCGTCAGTCCGGTTTACCCTATTCAATGATAAATCAAAATTTGGTGGCAATATCAGTTACAGTAACCTACTATATAACATTACTAGTTTTCAAACAAATTGTTTTAAACATCGGAATTTTCATGCTTTATTGATTTTGCTTTAATAACATCTAACATATTTTCTCACAAATTTAATAAAACGTGCTTTTTCGCAATTCAAAATAATCTAGGAAAATGATTTTATGGGTTATGTTCATGCCATGTCAAACTGACAGAATAAATCGCTTAGATTTCACTGGTTTAAACAGCCGTCTAAGCGGCCAATCAATGAACGAGTTTTGCGGGCGGGATATTTAAACTACTCCGAGTTTTGAGACAAGCTATAGAATAGGCAACTAGTTGATAGTTTGCATTCTTATTCTTATTAATTTTTCCCTTTTATGGAAATCGTAGGCGATATCTGCTTGATGTTTTGATAAAATACAAGAACAATAGTAATCCAGTAAACACTTTTTAAATTTCGCGGATAGTTTAAGTACCAACTTACTACCAAGTTCCGGCAATAGTGAATATAGAATAGAACTTGGCGAGTATGTCCACTCTTGCCGGATATACCAACTTAAACTGTCCGCGAAATTTAAAAAATGTTTACTAAGAAGGGCATGAAATGCTAACTAAGTATGTTTTCTGGATGGCTTCGGAGAATATTTCTTTCCTTCTTACTCTTTTACTTTCTTCTACAATTAACTTTTGGGGAAGATGCTTACATCGAGCCATAGTGGTGACTGTTGCTCGTCCAAGTACTGACTCAAGACTGCTTGACATCGATAACCGCTAGGCTTCCTCCTAGTACATTAGCGTACAGCCATCCTTCCAAAAATATTTTTATCATACAATTTCCAATTATTTCTACC